>JAJEJO010002484.1:63872-103474 GCA_020662805.1 Glaucomys volans | reverse complement strand
ATCAAGGGCGCCAAGATAATTCAATGAGAGAAAGAGTAGAGTTTTCTTCTTTCCTTCATCAAATGGTTGGGAAAAAAAAAAAAAAAAGAAAACCTAGATATCCATATACAAAAGAATTAAGTTGGATCCTGATCTCATACCACATATTAAAATTAACTGAAAACGTACCGTACCCAAATGTAAGAATTAAGACTATAAATCTTTTAGAAGAAAGCAGGAGTCAATCTTTGTGATCTTTGGTTTATGCAATGGTTTCTAAGTACTAAAAACAAGAGATGAAGAAAGAATAAAAAAATTGGACTTTATCAAATTAAAAAATCTTTGTGTATCAAAAGACATGATGAAGAAAATAAAAGATAGAATGAGAACATATTTGTAATTCACATGTACCAAAAATATACAAACAACTCTCACAACTCAATAATAAAAACACAAATAACTCAATTTAATAATCAGCAAAGCCGGGCGTGGTGGCGCACGCCTGTAATCCCAGCACTCGGGAGGCTGAGGCAGGAGGATGGAGAGTTCAAAGTCAGCCTCAGCAACTTATCGAGGCCCTAAGCAACTCAGTGAGACCCTGTCTCTAAATAAAATACAAAATAGGGCTGGGGATGTGACTCAGTGGTCGAGTGTCCCTGAGTTCAATCCCTGGTTCCAAAAAAATAAAAAATAATCAGCAAAAAATTTTTTTGAATAGACTTTTTTCCAAAGGAGGCACACAAAGGGTCAGTAAACACATGAAAAAAATGTTCAGTCTCATTAGCCTCTAGAGAAATGCAAAACCAAACCACAATTGGACAGTATTTCATACCCACTGGTATAGCTACAATAAAAAAGAGACAATAACAGGTGTTAGTGTCCCTTCATCCCTCTCCTCTCCTCTCCTCTCCTCTCCTCTCCTGTCCTCTCCATTCCTCTCCTCTCCTCTCTTGTTTTTCTTCTTCCTCCTCCCACTATTACTTCTCTCTCTCTCTCTCTCTCTCTCTCTCCTCCTCACCCCTCTCCATTTTTGCTTTCTGGCTGTCATAAGTGAAAAACTTCCTTCACCATATGCTCCTGTGAAGTCCATAGATCCAAAGTGACAGAGACAATCAATTGTGGACAGAAACCTCCAAAACTGTGTGCCAAAATAAGTCATTTTTCTCATAAGTTCATTACCTCAGGTATTTTGTTACAGTGATAGAAAGCTGACTAGTACACCATGCAATTCCACCCTTAGGTGTACATTGAAGAGAAATGAAAACATATGTCCACATAAAAACTTGTACATGAATATTCACATCAACATTATTCAAAATAGCCAAAAAGTTGGAACACCCTCAATTGTTATTCAATTAGAAACTACAAACAAAACCTCTTTTATTCATACACTGAAATAATACTCAGAAATAAAAACAAAAATGAGTACACATATCCCAACACAGAGAAACCTTAAAAAGACTATGCTAAGTGAAAGAAATCAGTAACAAAAGACCATGTATTATATGATTCCACTTAGGTGAATTGTCCAGAATCAGTAAATCCACAGAGATATAAAGTAGATTAGTGTTTGCCAGAGTTGGAGCAGAAGTTTGGGGGAAGTGGAATGAGCAGGAATAGTGAATGACTACTAATGTGTACAGGGTTTGCAGGGGGGTGGCAGTGGTTGAAAATGTTCTAAAATTAAATTGTATGATTTCATAATTCTGAATATACTAAAACCACTGAAGTATACACTTGAAATGGTTGGATTTTATGGTATGTGAAATATATTGCCATAAAGCCATAAAAAATACATAAAGACAGTTTCAGATATGCAAGATTTCAAAAAATTAACCTCCCACTTATTTTTTCACAAGAAACTACTTGCAGATGTTACCTGCAAAAAAGGAATGAAAAAACCAATAAAGCGGAAACTTGGGATCCAGAAAACAAGAGATTTAACACAGAAGAGAGGCAAAGAGAATTTCAAGATAAATGGGGAAAAGAAGTTCCCAGTAACAGTTGTGTAACACATTTACAGAGCTATGAATTATATATAACAGAGGGACAAAGGGCACTAGGAGAAAATCTCTGAATGGAAAAAAGAAAAGAAGAAACAGACAACCTCATGTTTGTACATATCGCCATGGAGTTTGAGAATGAACTTATGATAGATACGTGGAAAACTAAGTAAGACAATAAACATTGAGGCAACTATTAACTCCAGGTGAACCATAAAATTATTTTATTGTATCTCCTAGGCCAGCAGCAAATTATATTTCATGATAATAGCATCATAATCATTGAACTTGATTTCACCCACAAGATGACAATACTACATCAGGAGTACAGGGAGAAGTCATGATGAGAGTATATTGACAGGACAGTGGGAAGGAGTGGTGTAAAAGAGCATAACAGAGTGAAACAGACATTATTACCTCATGGACATATATGGCTGCATGACTAATATGATCCTTCAATGTGTACAATCATGAAAATGAGAGATACACTCTAAGTATGATCTATCAAAATGTATAAATGCATTCTGTCATGTACAACTAATTAGAACAAATAAAATAAAATTTTTTTTTTAAAAAAGAACATAATCCTCTTCTTCCATACAGGAGTCAAAAAAACTAAAACCAAAAAGCAATGGAATAGCAGTACAATCTCTACTTAGAAATAAAGGGAGTAGCTCCGGAGACTGAGACAGAAGGATCACGAGTTCAAAGCCAGCCTCAGCAATGGCAAGGCACTAAGCTACTCAGTGAGACCCTGTCTCTAAATAAAGTACAAAATAGAACTGGGGAGATGGTTCAGTGGTTGGGTGCCCCTGAATTCAAACCCCGGTAACCAAAAAAAAAAAAAAAAAAAAGAAAGGAGAGAGAGAGAAATTAAAAAACAAAAAAAAAAAAACAAGAATAATTGAAAACAGTTGACTCTAGGGAGCAGGAATTCAAAATAGGAGGGCGGAGGACTGACATTTTTCATTATAAATGTAGCACTACTTAATTTAAAAAACAATACTCGTGTGCTAGTCTGATCTTTAAAAAAGAAGAATTTGTTTTTAAAAGAAAGTTGACAGTGGAATTGAGGCTGGTCTTTCCAGAGGAGCTCCTCAGCTGTAGCTCTCCAACCTGTTCTTCCTTGACTTCAGTCCTCATCAGCCTCCCTCCCGGTAATTGACTTACCCCCTAACCACCTGCTCCTGTCCATCTCACAGGCTATGCTTCAACTTCTGCACCTGCTCCGCTTGCAGTCATCCAGTTCCGTTCCCCATCTCTCTTGACCCTTCCTTCTGCTTTCGGATCCCAGATGTGAGCCTGGGCCAGCTAGATTACCAATCTGTCAGCCCCAGCCAATTAGTCCACTGCAGTCTGGTTCTCTTAGCTGTAAGTATTCTGCATGTACATCGGCAGCAGCTGTCATCCTGCCTCTCCCAGTGCCTAGAGCAAGCAGCACTAAGCACAACTGTCCAGGGTGGACTGGCAAGATGGACACAATGTCCTCTCCTAAAAGCCGGATGCTGCATCTGCTAATGAAGCCACAGAATGCACAGGATTATCAGCCACCAGGTCACTTCCCTGACTCATTCTGAGTCCACTAAACTCATGTTCTGTCTCAAACTATGTTGCCAAGTCTTCCTGTACTGATAAAATTGATATTTTAGCATAATTGCAGCATATTCACCTGTATAATATTTTATCTTTTTTTAATTATGTTGTTTTAATTCAATTGAGAACTACAAACAACATATAATGCAGACTCAAAGCAGAAGCTCTCAGGCACATGACTAGCAGGGTGGATATGGTCCTCCCAGACCCCTGCCATGCCATGGAGAGACATGGATGCACTGAAAATAGCTTGGATCCTGGTGTGTATTTGTGTGATCCAGGAGAGGGACTTCGGTGTCCCATCTTCCTGCATATTAATGATGGATGTGGGAGGGGATAGATCCTGAGCTTTGTGATTTGGGTTACAATTTGCCCCCAGGAGAAATGACATATTCCCCAATGCAAGTTACATGAGGAGTTTGCATTTCAGCACTCACTCCAACCCGAGTTTTGTTTTATTTTTTGTTTGCGGTGCTGGGGATTGAACCCAGGGCTTTGTGCTTGCAAGGCAGGCACTCTACCAACTGAGCTAGATCCCCAGCCCATCCAACCCGAGTTTTGGAAGCCCTCCTGCAGAATCAGGATTTGCTGGGCTACCCAAGGAGAGCCTCCAGGGTTGCGCAGCAAACAATCCTAGTTCATCTCTCCTTATCTAGTCGTTAGGTATCTGATTTTGTTGATCTTTGTATTTTCTTTTCCTCTAAGTTTTGTGTCACTTAGTCTTTATCAAAGACCTGATTAAAATATTGAAAAAACCAAGGTCAATGGAAAGGCCCTATTGCACACTGCTATGGATTTCCCTTCAGGATAACAATGATCAGCACTCTGTTAAAACAACAAGGTCTCCGTTTAATATGCCGTCACGGCCTTACTCATCTAGTCTGTCCACAAAGATAGCTATGGGAGCCTTTGTCCAATTCCTGCCAAAATCAAGAAGCCCTATATTCCTCAGGTCTTGTCTACAAGGCCAGGACGTGGCTGGAAGGGGCTGGGCTCAGAGGCTGGAAGCAAAGAGAGGATTTGGGAAGCAGTATGGAAATGAAACCCAGGGATGCATCAGGGAGAGAAGAAAGCAGAGCAGGAAGGAAGGAGAGCTCAGATCATTAGCCCGTAGGGTAAATGTGTTGATTAATGTGTTTATCTAATCTTTCCCTCTAGGACTCAAGAACCCCCATAGCACTAAAAATTGGAGACCACTATAAGTGGAGAAGAGCCAGAGAGCTAGGAATGAGGCTCCCTCGCCACTCCTTTCCTTCCATGCACCCCGCTTCACCACTCCTGGCCCCACGAGGATGAAGGTTGTCTCAGAATTGTGTGAGATGTTAGAAACTTTCTTGGGATTCTTTTCCAGCCAAGGGGAGAGGACGTTGCTTAACCCAACAACAGAATTCCTCACTCTAGGCTCAATAGGGAAAGAATTTGGGGCCCTTCAAACCAGACCATGAGGGGACACACCAGACATGGGGATCAGAGCAGGCATCACTATTCTGAGACCTCTCCTGCACCCTTCCCTGTGTCCCCTGTATCTATTGTCATTGTGCTTAGCACGGTGGCTTTTCAGGAATTTGTTTGCATGCTCTCACATCCACTGCAAGGTCAGCAGCGTGACTGAGTGCAGGCGCCATGCCCTTTGTCTTTACGTGCCCAGGGCCCGGCATGCACTGCAGACACTACCCATTTGCATGATGAAGCCTGGCCCTGGGGTTCTGGATAGGGTCAGGGCGGCATCATCCCAACTTCCCCCACCATGTACCCGACCCAAGTTGGGAAGCTTTGTACTTGGTGCATAGGAATTGCTAAGTGTGTAACTGGAACAAGTAATAGCAAAATAGCTTCCTGCCTGGGAGAAAGGTCCAAGTCCCTTACAGAGGACTCTGCCTGCATAGCGCATCCCTGCCCTCCGATCAAAGCCAATGAAGACACCCTGGGGCATGCCACCTTGGACTACCCCTCAGGAAACAGGAATCACCATGAGTCCAAAGGGGCTTCCTGCAGCCCAGGGATCCGGCAGCTACCTCTGCACATCTCTGTGGCAGCCCCCAGCTTGGAAGGGATCCTGCCTCTTTACTTACAGCTCTGACATTGGCACAGACTGATGGAGCCCCTCCTGCGGACAGGACTGGGAACAGAGCAGTGAACCCCAGCAAAGGGCCTGCCTTCCTGAAGCTTACGTCCTCCCCACGGAGGCAGACAATACAACTGCATACATAACGGGCCGGACGGTGGTGAGAGTAGCTAAGACAATAAATGAGGAGAGGGCAGAGAGCGCGGGGCAGGGATTCTGCTAGGATACAGTGCAGGAGCTCCCCACCGGCTCCTGCTCCTCTCCAGCCTGCCTCCTTCACTCAGCAAGCGCCTGCCACACCAGCCTTCACAACATGTCTCCATAATTTACTTGCTTATCATATTTATTGCTCATTGCCCTTCTCCCTGCAGAATGTAGGTTTGACTGACTCAGGGATTCTTATTTCTTTGGTTCACTGATAGAGATCAAGTTTCTGGAATAATGCCTGGCAGA
Organism: Glaucomys volans; assembly: GCA_020662805.1. Classification (NCBI taxonomy): domain Eukaryota; kingdom Metazoa; phylum Chordata; class Mammalia; order Rodentia; family Sciuridae; genus Glaucomys; species Glaucomys volans. The sequence goes on along the minus strand of JAJEJO010002484.1, from coordinate 97,381 downwards.
GTCAGAGCTCAATAAGAACTCTGAGCATTCTCTCATCACCCACCCTCGTCTAGAGACCATGGGACAAGAAGGTGACAGGGTGGTTTGGGATTCTCCCTGGGCTCCGTTTCCCTGCCGCCTTGCCCCTCTGACCTCTTTCTTCCAAAGGGTACAAGGCTCAGGGACGTTCTCATACAAGGAACCTGAAGGGGCACCCAGGCGGGGTGGGCATCAGAGGCCTGGGGAGATCAGGGGAGGGCTGGGAGCCCAGGGCCAGCGGAGGGGTGGTCCTGGCAGGGTGGCTGGAGCTGAGGAGGGCAGGCACAGGACCCCCGCGGAGGCCAAGGGAGAGAATCCCCCGTCCTTATCCGGCTCCTCGGGGTCTGTAATGAGCCTCCGATGCCATCCCATTTTCAACTCTACAAGGCTCCTGGCACTCTCAGCGGTACATCTGAGAGAATTAGCTGCCTGAACGCTTAATGACAGACACAGGGAGCTGAGAGCATGTGTGTGTGTGTGTGTGTGTGTGTGTGTGAGAGAGAGAGAGAGAGAGAGAGAGAGATGACAGGGAAGTGACAATGTCTTCTCTTTGGAATTCTTTGTGACCACATTGCAAATGTCCATGTTACCCATTTCTTGGGAGCCATAGCCATACCTCCCTGCCCCATCACCCCCCTGCCCTGTGTCCGAGCCTCTGGCCAGGGAACCCGTTGTCCCTAGCAGGACTTTACAATGCTCTCTCCTCAAGCTTCACGCTCATGCCTGCCCTGCCCAGGTGCCTTTGCTGGCTGTGACCCACTCCAGGCAAACACAGCCACTTTCTTGAAGGACCGGGTCACCCCACTGCCAACAGGTGTTCCCTGGGGCCCACCAGAGTGAAGTCCAGAGTGGTGCATCTCTTGCTTGCTCCCTCCACTCGTGAGCAATGACATTATCCACTGAGCAAATCAATTATTCATCAATTATCCACATTGAGTCTAAATTGGACTGTATCACCTCCGGCTGGGCTTTGAAGTCTTCCTTACCTGACTCCCGACCCGGCCAGCTTTCCACCTGAGTCCCACAGCTTGCTTTCATGCGGGGGCCCCTTCTCCCCACTGCCATCTCCTGACACTGTAACCTGCTGCCCCCAAGCCTTAGCCCTGTCTGATCCCCTGTCTGAAGCCCAGCCTTCTCCCTTCGTGGTAATCCAACTTGCCCTTCAAGATCTCATTCTGAACTTGGACTTCACCCTGAGCTTCCCCTGGCTTCTGCAGCAGAAAGAAATATTTTACAATTAGAAGTGCACGACTTTGCTTTGAATTGCCCTCGGCTGGGTTCACGTTTGCAGACGCTGTCTTCCTGGAGTTGTTAAGCACCACGAGGGCAGGACTCTGACTCCTGGGTCGGCTCACAGTCCCCGCTCAGCGCGCTCCATGCATACGCGCTGAACCCCTGCAGCCTGGCTCCGCCCTCCTTCACGCTTGACCTCCTTCTCTTCATCCCGACTACCTCCAGCCTCTCAGCCTCCATCACTTTTCCTCCAGTCTCAGGCATTAAGCCATCAGACTTGGGATTTGAGAAGATCAGCCTGGCTGCAATTCTCCAGAAGGGATTACAGTGAATAGGGGCCAACTCCCAGAGGCCATTGCAGCGAACCAGGTGAGAGGTGGCAGGTGCCCGCCCGAGGAGCCCGTGACACAGAGGGGGAGAAGTGGATGGATTCAGGAAACAATAGGAAGTGGAACAATGATCCCTTCGTCTAGCCTTATGCCGTTTCCATAGCGCATTCGCATCTGTGGTCTCCTTTGACCCTCAGCCACCCAGGAGACATACTAAGTAGGCGTGATTATTATCTCAGTGTTAGAGGTGATGGAACAAGGCCCGGCTAGGGGCTGGTGCCCACAGCCACGCAGCTGGTTAGCACAGGGTTGGGGTCTTTCCAGTTTCATGTCCCTGGGACACAGTGCAGCTGCCTCGGTGGGGGCTGGGTGTTAGCTGAGGAACCCTGACTCCGACTACCTGCCTTGGGCTGTTTACACAGTTCCAATTGATTTGTTGTAACCTGTAATTATTTTGCTGAATTTTTTTTCACGCTTCATTTTTGTTTTACTCTCCAGCAGACAGGCTTCAGGAAGAAGTAGCCTAGGAGAAAGTGGAAGCCAGAGAAGCTGGGTGTGGTGCTGGGATAGAAGCTGAGCGGAGCCCTGACATGCTTCCCCCACCGGTCGTCCTTCTCTGTTGGTTCTTCCTTGATCTCCCCCAGAACCTCTCACCTTGAGGGTGAGAGGTGAGACCTCTTAGGCCAGATCTCAGGTCTAATCTGAAACCTGCCAACAGGGGACAGAAACTTCCAAGGTCCTAACTCTCTTTCCACCTTGTGACCAATTTCCTATTGGCACATCTGTCAAGCCACTGACATTTTGGAAGAAAAGTGAAGGAGTGCCTATTTTAAGGACAGACTGTTAATTTTGTAAATGAAGTATGACTCTGAGACCCGCCTCTCTAGCTGAGGAGACATGTTCCTCAAGGTGGTTTGAGTGTTTAGTAAGACAGACCGGCTCCTGTGGCCAAAGTTGTGGTCAGCCTCCTCTGAGTCCTTTGCTTGACTAGCTCTGAACTTGGATTTCCCTCTCTGGCCTCATAGAATTCAGTTTGAACAAGCATCCTGCTAAGTCACATTATGGAAAACCCTTACTCTTGCTATCTTACCACTCTGAATAGCTTATTGCCCTGGCCTACCTTCACCAATGACCAAGTCAGCTTAGCCAGAAAAAAAAATTTTTTTTTCCTTGTGGTATTGGGGATAGAACTCAGGGCCTTATGCATGCTAGGCAAGAGCTCCACCACTGACTGAATTCCCAGTTGCATTGAGCTGCATTGATTTTTTATTTCATTGTGAGACAGAGTCTCACTAAGTTGCTTAGGGCCTTGCTAAGTTGCTGAGGCTGGCTTTGAACTCACAATCCTCCTGCCTCAGCCTCCCAAGTGCTGGGATTACAGGCGTGTGCCACCGCGCCCGGCTGCCTTACCATCTTTAACAAGTGGTTTTGTTTGTTTGTTTGTTCTTTTCCTTCTTCTTTCTTTTTCTGTAACAGGGATGGCCACTAGATTGAGAAAGCTTGGGGAAAGGCCTCTGCCAATTGTCTGAACTGATGGGGTCACTGGGGGAGGTCGGGTGCTCATGGTATGTATTCCCTCCATGCCAACTTAGCTGTGGCAACCCAGATCCTGGAAGAGGTTTTGCTGCATCCTGTATCTAGAGGTTAAGTGTAAAGATGTCTGCAACTTACTTTGAAATGGGTCAAAAACAGAAGAAAAGACTTGGGGAGGATAGATGGACAGATTCCTGATAAGGCAAATATAGCAAAATGGGAGTTGTAGAATCTGGGTGGTGGGCATGAGGGTGTTTGTCGTGCAATTTCTTAAGCTCTTCTGAATGTTTCCATTTTTCATAATAACATATTGAGGGAAATAAATCACGGGGGGGGGGTCACACCCACCTCATGTTGCATGTCACCCTGATTCAAGGGAGTTTAATCATTAGTCATTGAGTTCTTTCTCAAGTCCCTGTTCTGGACTAGACACCAGATACAGAATAGCAAGCAGATAGTCTCCACTTTGTGGAAATTTAGAATATTGGGAGAAAATAGAAGAGACTCATCAAATTAAAATCAGTAAAGACAGCTCTTTATTTTCTCCTCTAATGGATGAGAAATAGGAGGGTGATTTTCTGTAACTACATATTGTCCCAAACCTTTCTGTTTGACTTTGATGAGCAAGCAGGCCCACGACAGGAAGGAGCCAGAAGTGGGCAGTAGGGGAGAGTGACCCAGGAGCGCCTAGCAGATGCCACCTACAGGTCCCTGAAGGTATGTTGAAGAACAGGTCTGACTCTTTGGGGCCAGGTTGGGTCAGTGAACCAGGAACTGGGCCAGTCTCAGCTCTGCCCATCTCTGTCAACTTGAACCAGTCTCCATTTTCTTGGACACTCAGCCTCTGCTTTTGTTAACATTGCTAACCCATCGCCTGCAGGCTGAATTCTGCCTGGGGCTGGTTTTTACAGGGCCTGTGAGTTAAGGATGGCTTTTATGGGGCTGGGGATATAGCTCAGTTGGTAGAGTGCCTGCCTTGGAAGCACAAGGCCCTGGGTTCAATCCCCAGCACTGCAAAGAAGAAAAAAGAATGGCTTTTATGTTTTTAAATGGTTGGAAAAGATCAAAGAAAATTCACATTTTGTGACATATGAAAATTATATATAATTCAAACTTCAGCATCCATAAATAAAGCTTCCCGGAATGTAACTGTGCTCGTTTGCTTATATATGGTCTGCGGCAGCTTTCGACCGGCCACGGCCTAGACCCGTGTTCGCAACAGGCTGAGTGGCCTTGCAAAGTCTGAAATATTTCCTCTCCAGCCCTTTACAGAGGCAGCTGGCCAACTTGGTGTCACAAGGTTCATTCACAACTTCACTGCTCTGCCTGGCTCCCTGGAGCCCGGGTGATGCGCAAGGAAAGGTGGTGACCAGCTGTGTGATTTATTTCCCTCAGGTCACAAAACTGCTGCAAGGCTGGGCTCAGTGGCACACACCTGTAATCCCAGCACTTGGGAGGTTGAGGCAGGAGGATCACGAGTTCAAAGCCAGCCTCAGCAACGATGAGGCCCTAAGCAACTTAGTGAGACCCTGTCTCTAAATAAAATACAAAATAGGGCTGGGGATGTGGCTCAGTGGTGGAGTGCCCCTGAATTCAATCCCCGGTTCCAAAAAAAAAAAAAAAAATTAATATAGGAACCAGGCTTAGTGAACAGTAAGATTACCGAAATTGAGTGGTATCCTTCCTGCCTGATCATGATTCTCTCAATGCCATTCTTCCCAAAAGAGGGAGAATCCGGCAGGATTGTCTTGTAATAGAGAAACTAAAGTTAATAAAGGGAGAAATAGATGCCCCTGTTTTACCTGAAAGTCTTCATCACGGCAAGGGCCTCAACTACACATTTGGCAAACTTTGGGAAGGACCAGTCTAGAAAGGAGGGGAGGGGAGAACCAACCTTTTTTTTTTTTTTCAGGAATCTAGTGAGCCCATTGTGAAAGCACACCATTGTAAAGAAGTAAATGAGCCAGGTTAGTGGTGCACACCTGTTATCCCAGCAATTTGGAGGTTGAGTCAGGAGGATCATAATTTCAAGGCCAGCCTCAGCAACTTAGTGAGACCTAAGCAACTTAATGAGACCCAGTTTCAAAATAAAAAATAAAAGGAGGGACTGAGGATGTAGCTCAGTTGGTAGAGTGCTTGCCTAGTTTTCACAAGGCCCTGGGTTCAATCCCCAGCACCACAAAAAAAAATAAGTAAATAAAAATAAAAGGAGTTGGAGGTGTGGCTCAGTGGTGAAGCGCCCCTGAATTCAATCCCCAGTACAAAAAAGAAGTAAATGACTTAAACTTACTATTCAATAAATTATATTAAAAGCAAAGGTGATAAATACTCAAATTCCATCATTTCCTAATTCTTTGCATCTCTTCTTTATGCTCTTGAGGTTATTTATCTGAATGTACCATATAGTGCTATGTGACTCTGACCCTCCTCCTGGCTCTGCTCAACGATGTCATACTTGGAGTCTTGAAATAAGTCATGGAGGGAGTGTTTATACCTTGGCCATTGGAAAACCTGCACTCAGGCATCCATCCCACCTCAGAGCTGGTTGATGAGCACGTAGCAGCACCATGCTGGGACCAGGGCTTCCAATGCCAAGAGATTCACAAGGGACAGAGTGAGCGAGTCAGTGAAGAATGACAGGACAGAGAACAGAGGTTGTGGCATGTAGAAGAGAAAGGTCAAAGGCTCTTTTGCCCCAAGAAGACTTTACACCAGAGAGGAGTATTTGGGGACTAAGGATCCAGTAATTTTCCTGGGGAACCGAGGGCCCAAGTGTATGCAACCATTTCCATGGTCCACAGCTTTGTGTTACACCTCCCAAATGCTGAGGTCTCCTGGGGATGTGGCTCAGTGGTAGGTGCTTGCCTCCCATGCATGAGGCCCTGGGTTCCATCCCCAGCCCTGAAGGGAAAAAAATAAATAAAGCATGTGGTAACCAAATGCCAAGGTCTGGAAGAACCTGTTAGAATAGAGGTGGCACACAAGGCTCGGGATGTGACTGAGTCAAGCAGCATCTCGGTGCCAAGGGCTAGTGTCCTGACTGCGTCTCCCAGACTAGCTCTGTCCAGGACAATGAGGCCGTTTTGTCAAGCACTCGCCAAGGACAGGAAGTGGACCTGCATTGCTGCTGTCTTCCCCCCATGGGAACCTGTCCCCTCCCTCCTGTGAACAGGTGTCTGCAGATTCATCAATCCTGGAGAGTCTGACCACCCTATTGCTCATCAGCCCTCTTTCTCCAGCCCTTCAATCATCTCTCTGGTCTTTTCTTTTTCCAAACACAAGCTCATTAAGTGCCTAGGGAGTGTTCAGTACATAAAGTGTTTGGCATATTCATGGAGTGACTGACTACGGCTTTGGGAAGCTCCAGATGGCTGTCTTGGAGACAAGCTGTCAAAGGGTGTGTTTGTTCTTCAAAGACGGGACTTTGCAGCTTGACTTTGTGGACTCCTTCAGGAGCAGTGCATCAGAGAGGATGCGTACAGGAATGAGGAGGTGGCATCCTGGAGGTGGTCCACTATGGAAGCACATGGAATGGCTTTAGGTCATTGCTTCCATTGGGACTATGTAAAACAGTAGACTCTTAGAAAGTCATGTTTGGAAGAAACCTAAGAGACCTCACACCCAGAACCTCATTTTACGGATGAGGAAACTGAGGTCAGAGAGGAAATAATGAGAAAAAGTTACATTGCTAGAGTGATGGTGTTGGATTCAAATTCAGCATGTTATTGTGACATACTAAGAAATACATATTTGGTCTCTGGCCCTGGTTCCTGGCACACAGCTCCCCAAACCCTGTATCACTAAGTGAGGAGATTGATTTTTGTGTGCTAATGACATGGCTAGTGACTGGAGGCCCCTAGAGAGCTTCCAGATGGGGGCTGGTCACCAGAATGACCTACTCAAGATTAGGGTTGGGATTGCAACCACATCTTCTAGAAAGAAGAGTAGATGGAAAACTGAGTTGATCACCAATGGCCATATTGTGATCAATCCTGGTGGTTAATGAAACCTTTGTAATTCCCCAAAGGACTGGGTTCAGACAACTTCTGAATGAGTGAATGTGTGGGTGTGCTGGAGAGTGGTATGTCTGGAGAGGGCATGGAAGCTCCTTCCCCCTTACTCACCCTATACATCTTTCCATATATCCTTGGCAATATTCCTCATTACAAAACAAAACAAAACAAAACAAACAAACAAACAAAAACAGGCATGGTGGTGCACACCTGTAAACCCAGGAGGCTGAGGCAGGAGGATTGCAAGTTCAAAGCCAGCCTCACCCAGAACGAGGTACTAAGTAACTCAGGGAGATCTGTCTTTAAATAAAATACAAAAAGGGCTGGGGATGTGGCTCAGTGGTCAAGTGTCCCTGAGTTCAATCCCCAGTACCAAAAAAATAAATAAAATTTAAAATTAAAAAAAAAAGTTTAAAAAGAGCAAAGGTAAGTAAGGTGTTCCCCTGAGTTCTGGGAGCTATAATAGCAAATTAATCAAACCCGAGAACAGATAGTGGGGACCCCCAATCTTACAGCTGGTCGGCCTTGAGACGGATGTCTGAAGTGAGGGCAGTGTTGGTGGTCTGGTCCCTCCCACTGTGGAGTCTGACGCTCTCTCCAGGTAGAGAGTGTCAGAATGGAATTGAATTATAGGACACCCTGTTGTTTCAGCTGGAGGATTAGTTGGGGTGGGGTGCAGGGAGGAAACCCCACACATCTGGTCACAGAAGGTGCTGGGATGAGAAGTAAGTTTGGTTTTTGTTCAAACCAGATCTCCTGGAAGTTTGTTCTTTTCTAAGAACACAAATAGAATTTGGTCTCTTGACTTCAGGTACAATTGGAAGCTTATGGAACTGTGACTCCTTTAAAAAAGTAATCTATTATATATATTCCTAGTAGTCTGCTGAACATTATGAAGTGAATTCAATAAGCAGAGTTCCTTCAGTCTCTAGACTGACTTACAGTTTAAAACTGAGAGATGGGCAGAGAAAAGGGCTTTGACAATGGATACAGGGGTAGATGGATGGGATTTGTGACTGGTGATGTCCCGTGTGAGCTGAGTGTAGTGAGGAGGGCATGGTCTTGGGAAACAAAGACCTGGGTTCAAATCCTGCCTCTACTATAAATTGGATGAATGACCTTGGGTAAGCTACTCAGCTTCTCAAAATCTCAAATTCCTTGACTATAATTTGCAGATAGTGATATTCACTAATCACAGATAGAGGTGAGATTGAAGAGATGTCTATAAAGTCCATAACAGCTCCTGGGTCACCACACATGCTTAACAATGGTAAAGAGTCTAGCACCTGACTGAGAGACAGTGCAAGGTCCAGGGGTGGGTAGGGCCAGAAACGTGAACTGGAGAAAAACAATGACTTCCCTAGTTAGTGTTGGTAACAATAAAGGTTAAAAAAAAAACCCTCATATTTACATTGTTCCTTATAATTTACAGATATTCCTGAGAGGCAGAGCAGTGTCAGTCTTCTTTCACAGGCTAACATGCACTCATATTTATTTAGTTAAGATTTACTGTTCCAGACATGCTCTAGCTTATGAGGCTGTACTGATTGTATTAGTTTGTTTTGATTTAATATAACAAAATACCTGAGGCAGGCTAACTTAATAAAGAAAAGAGGTTTAGTTAGCTCACAGTTCTGGAGACTCAGGGCACAGCCCTGGCATTGGTTTGTGTCTGCTGAGGACCTGCTAGTGGATGGCATCTCAGCAACCAGAATGCATGTGAGAGGAAGATGTCACATCAGGAAGCAGAGAGCAATCCAGGTCAGGATGGCTCCTATCACAACCCGCTCTATTGAGAATTCAGGGCTCCCATGAGAGCTCCCTTAATCCCCTTGGAGGGCAGCGTCCCCAGTGACCTGAGGACCTCTCAGTAGGCACCCAACTCTCAAAGGTCCTTCCACTTCCCATCATAGCCATACTAGGGACCCTGCTTCCAAACATGAACCCTTGGGGGACCAGCCACATCCAAACCATAGAACTAAAAGCTGGTGTATGAGCAATGGCCCGGACTCTGCCTCTGGGTCCCCTAAGCTGCTGAGTCTAGGCCTCATGTGGTCTCACAGTTCGGGAAAGGCCCAGAACACCCCAAATGTCCAGAATTTTGAGAACAAAGGCAGGATGCAATGGGGATGCCGTTGCTGACTCACTCCACAGCCTCCAGAGCACGGGGAGGGCCGGTCACCTCGGCAGCTTCTTTCCTTGATGGCCCTTCCTGACTTGGCACGCACCCATACTGGGCTTGCGTGGAGGCTGGTTCCAGCAGGACAGTTGCTTCCGGGCTGCTGCTCCAGGCTCTGTGCCAGGCAGACTCTGGCTTTCGCCCTGTCAAAGCCGAAGTGCAGCTAATGAAAGACAGGACAGGTGCTGCATGTCAATGACAGGAAGGAGGCGGAAGCCACTCTGCTCTGTGAGTCCACATGGACCCTGGCAGGGCCTGCTCCATGCCTGCCAGAGAGAGAGCACGAGGACAAAGGAGGACTCAGGTGGAGCATGGGGGGACCTCTGAGTGACCATGTCTGGTCAGGATCCTCAAGCCTGGGGAAGTGGAAGAAGCTGGATGTTCAGGCAAGTTGTCTACAGGGTGCGTATGTGTGAGCTTGTTTGTGGCATGGGTGTTTTGAGAGTGGTGGGTGGGTGTGAATGTGTGTGTGAGCTGTATACGTTCTAGATGTAAATAGAAAGCAAAGAGGCTGAAGTCATGAGCCACAGGCAGAAGATTCATAGAAGAACACGTTCAGAACCTGTGTGTGCTGCTTGTGTGTATGATTGCTATACGTCTTTGGCTGGTGTTGTGTGTTTAAATATGCGTATGAGTAGGTAAGGGAGCACTTTAGTTGAACATGAGCTTGTGCATGAGTGTTGGGTGTTGCCATGTCTGAATGTTGCGGCTACAGCAAGAAGGCACCATTTTTAAACATAGAGCAAGACCTTATCAGACACTGAATCTGCTGGTGCCTTGATCTTGGACTTCCCAGTCTCCAGAACTGTTGTTTTTTAATTGCCCAGGCCAAGGGTGTTTGTTACAGCAGATCAATGAACTAAGACAGGTGTGTTATGTGTGTGCTTATGTGAATCTATCTGTGTGTCTGGCCAGGACTGGGGACAGGATACTAGTGTAGGACAATGATGGATTCCTATTTTCCTATAGGCCCAAGATTTTTTTTTCTTTAGATTGTTTCATTGTATTCATCCTGATTGAAATACTAAAGGTCTCTATAAATCAAATAAAACTTTGACCATTATCTTAGTCCTTTTGTGTTGCTATTACAAAATACCTGAGGCTGAGTACTTTATAAAGTGAAGAGATTTATTAAGCTCATAATTTTAAAGGCTGAACACTAACCGGGTGGTGGTCCTACCTGGTTGGCCTCTGGTGAGGGCCTTCTGTCCGAGTTATAACATGGTGATGGTATTATAAGGTAAGAGCATGTGCAAGAATATAGTGGTCACATGGCAAGAGAGGAAACAAATGACCAGGAAGAGACCAGACTCTCCTTTATAAGAACAACTCCCATAGGAACTAATCCACTGCTGCAAGAGCTAATCCCTTTGCAAGGGAGGTCCCAACCCAATCCCCACCCACCAAGCTCCACCTCTTAAAGTTCCCATGGTTAGGTAGCTAGTCAGTCATGAATGAGCCTGGAAAGGGCACCGAAGGGCAATGAACCACAAGGAAGCTTCTCTGACAGATAAGCATGTGGGATGTCAAAACCTCCCCCAGCCACAATTATGTCCCTTTAAGAAGAACTTTGTTTCAAGATCATGTCACACCCTACCAGGTGGCCTGGATGCTCCCTTATCACCAAACTATCACAACCCCCAATCACCCCGGCAACTGAAACATGAAGACCCTCACAGAGAAAACTTGCTCAGGGCTTTTCAAGGGGAATAATATGCTGATTAAGGGGCAGGAAATGAGGCAAACCAAGGGGACTCAAATTCCTTAAAATCTCCAGCTCTGTGAGCCTCAGGCCATCTCTTCCAGGTGGCCCAGGAGGTCAGTGCAGGTCCTGTACTGTCAGTCAGAAGTCGAAAGGTCGACCTGGGCAGGACTCTCCAGAAACTTCCCTGGGACCTCCAATAAAACTGGAGGGCAGGAAGGCCTTCTCTCTGAAAGGACCCATTGTCTCCCTTGAGAGTGTCCCCTTTTCCCTTGGTCTATCCCTTCTAATCAAGATGTGCCTGTCACTCCGAGCAACATGTCTGAAATCTTTCAGGCATGATTGCAAGAATGGGGGTAAGGGGGGGGCCTCATGGCTACCTCAGTTTCAGGCAGGCCACTGCCCTTAACACCACCATCTGTCAATACTCTACATAGGGGACCAAACCTCTAGCACCTGAAACTTAGGGGAACAAACAAAAGAAGATCACAGCAACCCCAAGACTGGCTGCACCCACTGCTCCAGCCCATGTCACCCAGAGACACTCTCCTGCCAGGCCCCACCTCCGGGAAGAGCTTCCAACCTAAGGGCTGGACAATCCAAAAGCTTCTCATAGTCTCCTCTCATTCCGTCCCTCAAAGAAAAGGGCCCGCAGCTGACACTGAACATCTCACCCTTGCTCTGCTCTGCAGAGGTGTCATACGAATGTCCCAGTCTCCTACCCAAGGCCTGGAGGGGCTGGTGGAAAGCCCAGATAATTTCCTCACTACCTTGTCATCTCCAGAAAGCTGCTTACTCTAACAGGCCCCCTTGGCTCTGGGGCTGACATGTCTTCTTTGCTCATTTCTCTCTGCTTTTGTCTAATGAGGTGCAGGAGGCTGCAGAAACTGACAATAGAATTACCTGGGACGCTAGATTCTGTCAATCTCCATTAGGAACCCGGGGAGAGAACAGTCAAAGCACCAGGACACCTCGGTGCTGTTATTGCCACAGGGTTTGCTGTGAGAGCACACAAAACAAGCCTCCCCTCCAGACACTCACCCCCGGCCGATGAGTCAATCTGGCTTCCAGCCCAGGTTGCTGCGGCCATCTCAGCCACCATCCAAGGAGCCAGAGCCCTGGAGCAGCAGTGCACCTCTCTGCTGGGGGCACTCGGACATAAGCCAAACTCACCGTCCCCAGAAAGGATCCGCCTGAGGTGGGCTCAAGAGCCCGCTCACCATTTTAATGACTTGTGGAAAGTCCAAAGCCTTCCCCCAAGGTTCCTATAATTTCCTTGTATTTCTTGACCTCTCCTGGTTTTGAGCTGCTGGTAAATTACTTGATACCCAGATCTCTCCAGGCTCTCCGCCCTCCCTAGGATTCTGTCAGTTCCTACAATTGCCACCTGTGATGGGAGTCGGTCTTTTTTGTCAGTGGGCTCAGACTGAACACCCAGTGCTGAGACTTTCCAATAATTCCATTTCTGCGACTTTCTGGAAAAGGCTTTACTATAATGACCAAAAAAACAAAAACCCAGATCCATGATTGCCAGGGGTCAGAGGTGGAGAGGGACTGACCACAAAGGGGCAGGAGAAATGGAAGTGTTCTATATCCCGACCATGGTGACAAGTGCCATGCTTGTCACATTTTGGACTCCTAACCCTATGCTTTGTCAGGACCCATTGCATCGTCTACCACAAAGAGTGAATTTCACTATATGCAAAATTTTAAAAACTAACCAGAAAGTTGGAAGAAACTAAAATGTCACGCCAGCTAATAAATAAAGCAAACTATAATTACAAAATTGTTTTAGTCAGCTTTTTTTTGGTGCTTTGACTAAAAGACCTGACAAGAACATTTTTAGGAGGAAACGTTTATTTGGGGGCTCACAGTTTCAAAGGTCTCAATTCATAGGCAGCAGGCTGCATTCCTCAGGTCTCAAGATCAGGCAGAGCATCATGGGGGAAGAGTGTGGTGGAGGGAAGTGGCTCACATGATGATCAGAAAGCAGAGAGAGAGAGACTAAGCTCAGATCACCAAATATATACCCCAAAGCCACTCCCCCAATGACCCACCTCCTCCGGCCACACCCTACCAACCTTCACTAGGGGATTAATTCACTGATTGGGCGAAGGCTCTCAACCCAATCATTTCACCTCTGAATGTACTTGCATTGTCCCACACATGAGCTTTTGGGGGACACTTCATATCCAAACCATAACACAGATGAATCATATAGCTACACCGAAGCCTTAGCATAGTTGGGAAAGAAACTAACTAACTAACCTCAATAACTGGACAACAGTTTTTGTTTTTGTTTTCGTTTGTTTCTGCAGATCCAACCCAGGAGCGGCCTTTCTCTGAGCTGCATCCCTAGTCCTTTCTATTTTATTTTGAGACAGTCTCACTAAGTTGCTCGGGCTAGCCTTGAACTCATGATTCTCCTGTCTCAGCCTCCCAAGTCGCTGGGATTACAGGCATGTGCCACTCTGCCTGGCTGGATAACTGTTGTTTGTTTATTTGGGGGCTTTTTGGTTTAGGTTTTGTTGTTATTGGTGTTGGTTTTTGCTGTTATTATTGTTTGACACCAGGGACTGAACCCGGGGTGCTTACCCCACTGAGCCACATCCCCAGCTCTTTTTGTTTTTTATTTTGAGACAGGGTTTCACTGAGTTGCTTAGTGCCTCGCTAAGATGCTGAGGCTGGCTTTGAACCTCCTGCCTCAGCCTCCGGAGCTGCTGGGATTATAGTTGTGTGCCACTACTACTTCTGGCCTGGATAACAGTTTGAGAGACAAAAAGAACATCACATAAGTACTGCCCTCTAGTCAGGAAATTTGCTTCTCTCAGGGGTGTGGGTTAGCATTTCTGAAACTACTTGCATGCGTGAGTGTGTTAGGGTTGGGAAAACAAGTGCACACGGTCCACTCTCTGCAGTAGGTGTGTTCCATAAGTCACTGCAAACACTGAATTAGCAAGGGCTGCACCGAAGCCCCGCTCCCAGGGGAAATACGGGGTGAGGTTCCTGGGAGCTTCTGCTCGCAACATTTTCAACACCTAATCAATACCTAATCGTGTTCTCTGCATTTCTGTTTAAAGACACCTTACTACATATAGATGGTTGATTCATTAACACTGAACTCAAGGCCATCAGCCCTATAACTCACGCCAGAATGTAGCTCACCTAAACTAACCCAGATATTTTTTCCATAAAGCACCTCACAGCCTTCTCGTGTTTTGGAGACTAGACTGAACTTTATCACCATGTTTGGGGCGGGCACTTTAAAGAGCAAAATCACCAATGAAAATTACAAAACGTGGAACTAAATAGACTGTGGGAAGGGCTCTTGGAGTGTGAGAGCTGAAGCCGGAAGTTACCAGGAGCCTTGTCTGACCTCAGCTGGGGAGCAGCGTGCTGGGCAGCTCAAATCCTCTGAGGCTCTGGGAATGTCTCCCAGTGATGGCCAAAGTGCCATGAGTACCCATTTGGGGGTTACAAGTGAATTTTACTAGTGGATGAAAATGCAAGCACAGCGTGGAATCTATGAATAATGAGGACTGACAGCATGTGACAGCCAGGCCAGGAGAATGAGGTATCGATCCAACCATCTCCCTCAGGTCAGTGACATTTGCTGAGAGCACCGGACTTTTTAGGATTGAACTCATAGAGCTGGAGCTGGAAGGACCCTCAGAGACCAAGCCTCCACCACGCCCTCTACAAAGGACAAAACCGAAGCCTGGGATGGGCCGTGCCCTTCAGATAGCACCTCAGTTCAGTCTTCTGTCTCTGTTTCCCTTGAGGACACAGGGTTGTCTCAGTTCACCTCCCCAAGATCTGAGGCCCTAAAAGCTGAGAGCTTTGTCGGAATGCAGGTAGGGAGATTAGAATGTTTGAAATCCAGGCCTCCGTTTGCCCGGACTGATGACCCTCCTGTGCCACCCAAATGCTAGAAAGCATCTCGGCGCATCCACAGCCCCTCTTTCTGGCAGCATCACTTGGCTGGGCAGGTGATCTCATCCCTTCTCATTACAGTAAGTACCATCTAGATGCAAATCTATGCCTCCAGCTCAGGCTTCTCCCGGTCAACTCCAGACTCCAATTCCCAACTGCCTCCTCCGCTTCCACCACCTGCTTATCTCAGGGGCATCTCAAACCTAACATCTCCCAAGCAAAACTTTGATCCCTTCCCCCAAACTTGCTCCTCCCCAGTCCTTGCCCATCTTGGTCAATTGTGACTTCAACTACTCAGCCTAACCCTGGGACACCATCCTTGAGTCCTTTCTCTTGTACCCTATGCACAATCCGGCAGTCAATTCTCTTAGCCCCAAGGACTTCTTGCCATCTCTGTTGCCACCACCTTAACCCTCCAACTACTGAATTTGCAAACCTTCTGACCTGAGTTCTGTATATTCAGCCTTAGCCCACAGTCCACCAAGCAGCAGCTAGAATTGTTCTTATATTGTCTCATCATGTCACTTCTGCTGCTTAAAACCACCCAATGGCCTCCTTTTCACTCAAGAGTACAATCAAGCCGTGTAGAAGATCCCCAAGTTCTACTGAGCTCTGACATCTCCTCCCACCCCATTCCCTTCACACTGTTCCAGCCACCAGGCTCTGGGCTGTCCTGAACACCCAGGCACACTTCAAATGGCCTGTGCCTTCTGCCTGAGAAGCTTTCCCCAAAGAGCAGGTTTGTGGTTCATCAGTACTCCCACCCTGGTCCTGGACAAGCAGAGAAGATCCACCGTGGGAACTGTGGCTTGCCAAGCAGAGTCCAACCTGGACCTACAGCTTCATTCTGTAGAGCTCAGCTTAAATGACCCTTTATGGAGTGCTTCCTGACCTCCTTTTTTTTTTTTTTTTTTTTTTTTTCAGAACCAGGAATTGAACTCAGGGACGCTCGGCCACTGAGCCACATCCCCAGCCCTATTTTGTATTTTATTTAGAGACAGGGTCTCACTGAGTTGCTTAGGGCCTTGCTAAGTTGCTGAGGCTGGCTTTGAACTCGCGATCCTCCTGACTCAAACTCCCAAGTCACTTGGATTACAGGCGTGCGCCACCACGCCGGCTCCTGACCTCCTTTTGATAGGGGACAGACAGATGTGAGGGGTGGGAACACAGGTTAAGAAATACTTCCATAAAATGGACCCACTGGGCTGACCCCCACTTGCATTCTTTTCCAAGAAGCAATTTCCCTGCAGCCCTGCCTGGCTCAAGTGGACAGGCTATGTCCCATCCTCAGCAAACTAGCTGTTATCTGCAGGAGAAATGCAGGCCCGGAATAATGTCCAGAAGAGGAGCCCAAGTTACCCTCAAGAGGGAGTCTTTTGTGACCCTTTCCACAGACCAGATCCTGAAGCTCAGGGAGATAAGGACAAATCCTCCTAACCATGAAATCTGTAAGAATTCATGGTTAAGAATCCTATGAGAATTCGTCAGCATCCACCAAAGTGCCTAGAGTTGTCACAGCACTGATGTCATCCTGCTGTCAATCAAAGTTAAGAGGTGGACATGGGCAGGACTCTCTGAAAACTTCTCTGGATCCCCAATAACACTGGAGTGCAGGAGAGGCATGCAGCCCCTCTCCTCCCTGAGAGCACCTACACTCTCCCTTTAGAGTGTCCACTTCCCTTTTCCTATCCCTTCAATTAACTCATCACCTGTTATTCTGAGTGACTTCATCACAAGAATCAGGGTTTGAGGGGAGGGGTGTCTTTAGGCTGCCTCAGTTTCCCAGAAGGCACCAGCCCCGTGACACTTTACCATATTGCCCTTTCCCCCTCTCTCTGGCCTCTTCCTCCTGGTTTTTTTTCTTAGCACATTGCCACCTGCTATGATACCTGAGTTTCGTGAATTGACCCCTTTCTTCCCACTAGATTGGGAGCTCATGTCTAATTTGTTCACCGCTACATCCCCTGCACCTAAAATATCACCTGGAACGTAGTAGCCACTCAATTTTTTGTTGAGTTGGTAAGTGAATGAACAAAAGGGTTCTCGTTTAAACCAGAAGCTTTCTGCCTCCTCATCTGCCCTCCAGAAGTCACAGGGCAATGGCATCTGAGGAAACCAGTCCTGAAATTTCCCCAGGGGCAGTGAGTGGGTCCCCCTTAGGGTCCCTGGAAGCCAGCAATACTGTGAGAGGAACAACCCAGTCCCTAAGCCTCCACTCAGAGGCTCCCCAGGGACCTTGAAGAAAGGGGATTAATGCTGCTTCCCACACCTGCCCCTGCCCTCCTGAGCCCCTCCAGCTGCGGAGGGGCCGGTTTCCCTGCAGATTCTGATCTTGTTCCCAGAACCAACTTCTCCCGCCCCCCCCACACACATTCTGAGAGCTCATCTGGAAACTTCTGATTTGCATTTCCAAAGAAATAAAATAAATCCCACTAAACGCTGTTTATTTTTCCTTCTGTTTGCCCCGAGGCAGGCCTGTAGTGGCTCCTGGGATCTGGAGTGGGTAATCAAGGCGATTTCTGTGCTTCGGGGAGCCAGGGACCTCAGGAGCTTTCACAATAAAAATGGGGGGGGGGACTGCAACTGAAAGGAGATGGGGAGAGGCGGGAAAGGAACATAAATGACAACAAAACCTGCCTGACACAATTACGGCCACATTTGCATAACAGAGGCTGAGCACACGCTTAGAAGGGGTGGTAATTAGATTCTCCGGTGATTAGGGACACTTTCCAAATGTGGGGAGAGATGAAAATCCAACCCTGAAGTGGAAAAAGAACAGAATTGAGGCTCTGTCATATTGGCAGTGGCTTGAGGAGGACTCACAGGCTGAGAGCTGACTGACTCTGGGGCTGTCCCCACTAAGAAGCCTAGGTTTCCACTCCAGATTTCCAGTTTGTCAGGACCCCCTGGTGAGGAAAGTGTCGATCACCCACACACTTGTCTGGGAAGAATTCAGGTTCTACACTAAGCTAGCTGTGTGACCTTGTCTATGGGTGACCTCCCTGAATCCCAGTAACTCACACATTAAATGAGGTTTGAAGGGTATAGTAGTCTGGTTTTCATTATTATAACAAAATGCCTGAGGCCAGCTAACTTTATAAAGAAGAGATTTGTTTAGCACACAGTTCTGGAGACTCAAAAGCATGGCATTACATGGGCCGGGTTCTAGTAAAGACCCCATAGCAGTTGGCATCATGGTGGGAGCAAGAATGGGAAGAAATCACATCTTGCTTCTGACAGGAAGCAGGTCAGGGTGTGTGGGGAGAGCTTCTCCTATGATCTAAGCACCTCCCAATCAGCCCACCTCTTGAAGGTCTTTCCACCTCTCATCACTCACTGCCACACTAGGAACCAAGCTTCCTGCACATGACGACTCCCTCAAACCATATCCAAACCATAGCAAGGTACTTGATGATTGAATGAGATTCCATAGGAAGAGGCAATATGCTCATCTGGAAGACTCCACCCAACCCCCTTCCCAGCATAGGTCCCACAACCACGGCCCAGCTTCCGTAGCCTCTGCAATTGAAGGCTGATGCTTTCACAGAGGTAGCTTTTGAGTGAAGCAGTCAGGTAACCCTGGAGAGAAAGGGGTTGACAGCATGAGGGGTGGGGTGGCAAAGATGGAGGCCCATGTTACAAGACTTGGTCCCAGATCAACTGTTTCCCTCCTGAGCCCAGTTCTCACCTTCTCCCCTCAAGAATGACCTCATAGAGGTCGCCTTGAATGCAATGTTTGGGCACATATAAAAGCCATTTGCAAATGTGGACTTCTGATTACCAATAGCAGATAATTTGCATCATGTCTCCACTGCTTGGGCTGTGAGTTCTTAATGGCAGGGACAAGAAGTTTATTATTCTTATGGTCATTTTTCATTCTTGGCACTTGGCACCTATGGGTGACCGGGAAATGTTTTATGAACAACGTGCCGTCTTTGACACTCCCTCCATCTCCTGTCCTGTGGATTTGGCCAACTGCAAGGGACTCTCGCAAACCAGGCAGCTTGACCTGGGCCTATGGCCTGGGACTCAGTAAAGAGCTGAGGGACTTTGGGATATAACCCTCCCTACATGGCTTCTGGGTCATGTTGGAACATTGGAAAAAATGCCCTGAGTTTCCAGGAGGGGCGGATTGCAAGGGTTTCTTTAAAAAAGAACAGATGTCATCCCTCCTCACCTCTCATCCCAACTCCGACATTAGAACCTAATTGCTATGATTAGAGAAGAGTGAGTCAACATTTGTTCTTGTTTTAAAGGTGTGTGTGTGTGTGTGTGTGTGTGTGTGTGTGTGTTCATCTAAGTTATGGGTATGGAAGTATTTCTGCAAGTCAAGGATTAGCTGAAGCTGAGTTTGTGTTCAGCTGGTTTCCATGGTAACTTGTCAGCTTCTTTGCTTCCTCTCTCTCCCTCTTCTGTGATGGGGGTATTCCTTTTCCAAACAGGAGGGCCAAGACTAGTAAAACAAAGGAGACTGTCCACATCAGCTTCCTCTGCTCCCAGACCCTGCAGCTGATGGGGTGCCGCTGTAAACCCAGTGAGCTGGTCAGTGTATGGTGGCGCCCAAGGCCAAAGGGCTCCCTGCTCCAGGGTCACCCACTCCCCAGATTCCTGGTCAGCAGCCCACCCTTCCTGACAGCCCAGCTGGTGCTGAAGTCACAGTTGAGCTGGGGATTTCACTACATACTTGGGGTTCCCTGCTCTCCAAGACTAGGTATTGTTTTTCATTTTTTAATTTTTAGGTACTGGGAATTGTAACCAGGGTTGCTTAACCTCTGAGCCATATCCCAGTCCTTTTTTACATTTTATTTAGAGACAGGGTCTCTCTGAGTTGCTTAGGGCAACTAAATTGCTGAGGCTGGCTTTGAACTTGTGATCCTCCTGCCTCAGCCTCCTGAGCTGCTGGGATCACAGGTGTGCACCACTGCGCCAGACAGGTATTGGTTTTTTTAAATAGAAGTACTGCAAAGGTTAGAAGGAAAATGGGAGCTGGGGAGAAGCAGAGAAAGGGAAGGACAGAGGCAGAGGCAGAAAAAGAAAACAACCCCCATTTCATCTTTTGCTGCTTGGAGCAAACAACAGTCCCCAGAATTTATAGGTAGAATCATAGAGTCAGAAGACCATGACTGAGGCTCAGAACAGATGTAGGTTTAGCCTAACATGGCCCAATTTGCAGGTTACCTCTTTGATGATACAAAACATAAATCCATAACACTTTCCCTTCCTCCTCCTCCATGTAAAAAGAGGTCCCCACATTAATTTCTTTTCTTTTTTCTTTCTTTTTTTTTTTTTTTTGTATACAGTTAGTTACCTTCCTAGAGCAAAAGGACACATCCAAAGAGCCACAGACCTAAGTTCTGTTTAGCCTAGAGAACCGTGTGTGCCAGATGCTGCTTCAGTGCCACCACATTTATTGATTAATTCATTTCATCCCTACAAAAGCCCTTCACTGTAGACGTTATTAAGAGCCACCACTTTACAAAGATGTAACTGAAGCAACAGAGAAGTTAAGTCCATGGTTCAAGTTCACATAGCAAACCAGGGGCAGAGCCAGAACTCAAAGACCAGAGTTTGTGTCTGTGACCTCCATGCTAACATGACTGGAAAAGAATTTAGAGGACATCTCATTTCACCATCTCACTTAGAATAACCCAAAGCCCAAAGTCTGTGACTTGCTCAAGGTCGTACAGCTTATAAGCCGCAGATTCCCCAGGGAAGTGCCCAGCTAATTAAGCCACAGCTGTTCCTGCCCCTTCTGGAAAAGGTCAACCAGGACAAAGTTCTCGCCTCCCACCCCAGCTGCCTCCGGGCTCCAGGTTCAGAGACCTTGCTGCCTCCCTCTGAGGTGCCCCTTCCCAGATGCCCTCTGTCCGCTGTCTCACCTCCCCTGGAGAAAGGGAGGAGGCTCTGCCCAGCAGTCCTGCTAAGAGTGACAACGCCGCCCACCGCCCTGTCATCTCTCCTCGCTCATCCCTGTCAGACGCCTCCCAGTTCCCAGCTGTCTGTCAGCAGCTGCTGGGGATATAAATAACCAGCCTTTGGCAGAGGCGCCCTGGCAGAGAGGGGTGGGGGGAGGGAGGAGATAGAGTCGGTGGTGACAGGCGAGGAAGGAACACAAGGGTCTTCCTCTGGGCTCAGCTATTCCGGGCTGCTCCTCAGAGGAGCTGGTAGAGCCCAGAAGGGAAAAAGGGAATCTGGGTTTAGCAGGAAGCAATTGAGTAGAGGGAAGGGGACAAACATGCCAGCTCTGTTATCGTGTCCCAGGCCTTCTGTCTGTTGAGCATCTGGTGTGGACTGCACCAGTCCAATCCTTCCCTCGGTCTCTTCCCCCCAGTTCTGGGGATCAAACCCAGGGGCTTGCACATGCTAGGCAAGCCTCTACCCCTGAGCTACACCTCTGGACTTTCTTCAGTGAAATTTTTATTTTGAGACCTCGTCTTGCTAAATTGCCAAGCGGGCCTTGAATTTTCGATCCTCCTGCCTGAGCCTCCCTAGTAGCTGGGATTACAGGTTGACCACCATGCCCAGTGCATCCCCTGATTCTTGAGGAAGTACTTGGGGACTCCTCTCCCCACAAGACTAACAGGGTGGAAGGGTGCTAATTGCATAGTGAGAAGGGAGGGCCCTGAGCCAGGTGTAAGCAGAGTAGGGGCAGAAAGGAAAAGTAAAAGGAAATTTGGGGCAGAACTGGAAGAAGGACAGAGAACAATTTAACATCAAACTAGCATTTATCAAGGTTCGAGCAGAGGCTGGGGCTTCCACACATCACATTCCATCATCTCTGCCATCGCAGCTGAGGGCCTCGTCTCTGTCACAGATAAGGAGGACAGAGTGATAAGGAGAATCAAGAAAAGGCAGGGAGAGAAGGAACTGTGGGCATCATGAGGTTCAGTCCCCACATTCTGCTGGAGAGACACAAAGGAGTTAGGGACATGCCCAAAGATACAGGGCCGGCTAGACATGGCTGGACACCATCGGCAGCCACCACACCCTGGCTACCCTCTTCTTCTGGGACCATGTGACTGACAGCAGTTGATTGATACAGCAGGTCACCTTAGGAGTGTCACTGAGTGCCTCTCTCTTTTTTTTTTTTGGAACCAGGGATCGAACTCAGGGACACTCGGCCACTGAGCCACATTCCCAGCCCTATTTTGTATTTTAGGGTCTCACTGAGTTGCTTAGGGCCTTGATAAGTTGCTGAGGCTGGCTTTGAACTCCCCGATCCTCCTGACTCAGGTTCCCAAGTCGCTGAGTCCCTCTTTCTTAGGAAAAGTTAGGGGAAAGTGGTGCCTGCAGAAACATTGAGCAGGACACTCCTGACAGGCTGACGCCCTCCAACGTCTTCTGGTGTGGAGATGATTCTCAGGCTGTAGTGTGCCTCTGAATCATCGAACTGCTGGGACAGTTGTTAAGATGGAGAGCTGAGCCACCCCACGGCTTCTGGATCAGTAGGTGTGTTGTTTATGGTTTTGATTTTGAATATATTAGGATATTTTGATGTTTAAAACTTTCGGCCTGGAAAGATACTGGCCTTCCTGTGGCTAGTTACTTTCTTAGAGAGAACAGAGGCTCAGCCACGTGTCTTTGATATGCAAATTAACGGACCCTGGCCACTCCTTCTCTACCTGCTCTTCACTCCCAGGAGCAAAGTTCCTCTGCCTAATCATCCCAGGGCCAGGAACCTGGCAATTAGGGACCACTCTGCTGGTCTGTCCAGTAGCATCAGCACCCTGCAGGAGTTGTTAGAAATGCAGATTGTCAGGTCTCACCCAAAACCAAGAATTTGACTGAGGGTGTGGCCCCCAAATTTGTGCTTGAAGAATCTCTCCAGGTGGTTCCACTACAAATAAAATTTGGAAAATTTGGAAAGCACTAATCTAGAGGGCATCAGCCTCCTAGCTGGAGCCTACTTGACCTCTGTGGATCCTGGCTGGTTCTGGTACAGTGTGGCTAAGGCTAGAAATGTCTGGGACAGCAGCAGAGGATGTGAGTGTAAGCGCAACTGTGCCACATGGGGGCCCTGTGGACCATCCCTGTGACCCCTGTGGGGCTTGGATCAGCAAGGGTGTGAGGGACAGCATGGGAAAACCCGCTGGACTGTTGAGACCAATGGGAACCATCGCTTGGAGGCAGTGATGGACAGGTCAGACTTTCAGGGTTCTGTTCACTGTCACTCATGCTACACAAGCCCTGGGGCTCCTTCTCACCATTGCTCAGGGAGGAAAAGAGGGCTCCAAGACAGAGGTGCAGGACTTCCGGTTCAATCAGGCAGGTGGTTGATCACAGGATTCATTTAAATATGGAAATGATCTGTGGCCATCTCTGTACCTTAAACTGGAGAAGCGAAGCGTGTCGCAATGGTTATCTTTCACTAAATCTTACATTTTATTTGTGCCCCTAACAGAGAGTAGGTTATTGGTACATTTGGCCCTTGGTATTCATGGGTTTTGCATACAAAGATTCTACCAGCTGCAGATCAAAAGCATTAGGGGAAAAATTTTATCTATACTAAACAGGTAGAGACTTTTTTCCTTGTTATTATTCCCCAAACAATACAGTACAACAACTCCTTGTATAGCATTTACATTGTACTAGGCATTATAAGTAACCTAGAGATGCTTTAAAGTATACAGTAGGCCAGACAAGGTGCACACACCTGTAATCCCAGCTACTCAATAGACAGAGGCAGGGGGAATTGCCAATCTGAGGCCAGCACAGGCTACTTAGCAAGACCCTACGTCAAAGTTTAAAAATTTTGAGGGATCTAGTTGCGGACGTTGCTCTGTGGTACAGCCCTCCCCTGGCACACACCAGGCCCTGAGCCAACTGCCAATTAAACAATATATTGAAATAAATGGGAGGATGTGTGCAGGTTATATGCAAAGTATCATTTTCTATAAGGCACTTGAGCATCCTCAGATTTTAGTATCTGCCAAGGGTGCTGGAGCCTGTCCTTGTGGATACCAAGGGACAACTGCGCTTGTGTTGGAGAATTTTGACCAATAGTAACTGCAAGGTTGGGGCCAGGGACCAAGACACCACAGTCTCCGTGTGTGGCCCAGCCTCCAGAATGAAGGGGGACTCCAAACAGCTCAAGATGGTTCCACTGAAGCTCTGCTTCCAGGGAGGGTGCAGGAGAGGAACCAAAGGGCAGACATCCCTCAACACCTGGGGTTGGGGGGCTCCACCTGGGCCCTCCCTTTGGCCCACCAATGGTTCCTAAGCTCCAGATGCCTCCACTGAGCCAGTGTCTCAGCCCAGAATGCAATTCTCCCCCTGCCCAGATAACCATTGCCTCCACCTCTGCTAGGACTTGCCTTAGGATCCTCTCTCTGAGTCTTTCCAGACCTGCCCTCGGATTGCGTTGCCATTTTCCCATGCCCCCACTGGACTCTGTTGTGCTCTCCACCACAGCACATGGATCCTACTGCAAGCCTGCAAACTCCTCAAGGGCAGTGACAGCTCTGTCTTTTAAACTCTCAGCACCAATGTGGCAAACAAGACAAATACTAACCAGTGGGGCTCAGAATCAGGTGAAATTTTTATAAAGATGTCTGTACAAGGGATTAAGCCCTGGGTGGTGAGCCATAAATGCCTGCTATTTTACCAGTTACACCACCAGGACCTTACCACCTAATCTGCTTAAGAAACTCCTGCCTGGGGAGGTCCCCAAGTTGTTGGGAAAACCCAGTTCCTGTCCTTGGGGAACTTCAGTCTGGTAGGGGTGACATGGAGCTTGCCCTCAGGGAGTTCCCAGAATGGAATAAATGTATTAGTCATGGCACTTTCCTGCCATTTATTGGTCTTTCTCTCTCTCTCTCTCTCTCTCTCTCTCTCTCTCTCTCTCTCTCATTTCTTTTCATTTTTCCAGTGCTGGAGATTGAACCCAGGGCCTGGTGCAGAAAAGTGCTAACCCTAATATCAAACCTGAGAGAAGGCACCATCTTGCCAGGTGCCCTCCCTGCGGGCAGGTGGGGATGGGAAGCAGAGGGGAGGGGGCTGAGTCCTACCATCTACACATGGAGCAGAGTTCTGATTTTGAGGGGGACAACAAGTTTTATCAAATAGACCAAAGTGCTGCCCCAGGCTGCTGAGGAGGCTGGACACGTAAACCCAGCAGGGATGGAGACCTGGGGCGGGTGAGGAGCCAGTGCAGATCAATACTCGGGAGTGGACTTTAATGTGGAGAAGGATCTTGGTGTCCGAGGTCAGAGGGAGTTAAATGGGGAAAGCTTATGGGAGGAGATAAATCTTCACCAGCGATTGGCAGACAGAGCAACAGGTCTTTCGGAAAGGGGAGGTTGAGGGGTCCTTGTGGGTGGCTGGGGACAGGGAGGGGATTGCTGGGAAATACACAGAGGAGGGAGAGAGCAATTCCTTAGAGGCCCCTGCAGGTCTGAGACCCTACCACTCCTACAAACCTAGCCTGAGTTCCCTTGCCCCTTTGTCCCTCAGAACAACATAGGACACTCCCCAGGCCGGGTAGTGGGCACTATCTGCTGGGAACCTGCAACCTAAGAAGGAAACACGCATCGCTTTACTCCCTGCACAGCAAGAAAGAGGGCAGCCACGGGTCCTGTGGAAATTAGGAATGATGGGGGTGGGGAGGGTTGAGAGAGAGGACAGACAGACAGACACACTGAGTTTTGCAGCTTGTGAAAGGAACAGAGTATGGGGTAGCAGAGAGAACAGGGCAGCCCTTGCTGTTGTCATGGCAACACAGACAAATCCAACCATGCTGTAAACACTGTGTTTGAGTCTTTTCCAAAGCTAGAGCCCCAGGACAGAAAGGAACAGGGACAGCAGAGCAGAGGTGTGGGGATCCCCCTGAATAGCCTGCACCCATCTTGGCTGGGCATGCACTGGGGCTAGGACCACCTGAGGGACAGGAATGGAGGGGCTCCTTTCAGAGGTCCCCTCTCCCTGGGAGCAGGCAGAGGAAAGCCCTGCGTGCCAAGCGTCTTCCACAGAAGGGGATATGGTGCACCAGGAGGGACTGGGATGTGGGGAGCAGGGAGAGGTTTCCCACCGGGTGGGGCCGAGCACGGCTCTGCTCACACAGATCTTGCAAAGCCCAGAGGCTCACAGCAGCACCCAGGGCCCTGGTGAGGCGCAGCCCTGCTCCTCCTCCCCAGGATGGGGCTGCTGGGCTGCAGATGGATCCGGAGCGCAGGTTCCTTGAGTCAGCTGCAGGAGTGAGGGCCCGGCACCTGGGGACCAGCTCCCTGCTGCCTCTCCTGCCTCCTCCCTCTTCATTGTCAGGCGCCCACTGCTCTGCTGACCTTCCTTCAGCTCTCACTTCCTTTTCTCTGGCCTCTCCTCCATCCCACCCACCCTCCCTCTTTCCTCTTCCTGTTTCCCTTTCTGCTTTATTCCGGCTCTTGTTCCCCTGGTCTCTCTTCTCCCCCGACCTGCCTTCTGGCTCTTTAAATCAATACCAAAGCCAGAGGAGTGGGTGGAAGAGAACTGCACTGGGGACAGCAGGAGGGGCGTTCAGCATCAGGCCTTTTCCTTCCTGCCGTGATGGAACCAGAGCAGGGATCCTGAGAGTCATTACCACAGGATTCAGGTCACCCACACATCCCACCACCCACTGCCCCTGCCTGGCAGCAGGAGACAGAAAGTCAGGGGAGGAGAGAGGGGGAGCACCCTGCAGCTAACTGCTTCCAGATCCCCTGAGGAAACTAAGCTTGGTTCATCCCAGAGTCAGGCCTCATGGAAACTAAGACTCTGCCACTCAGTTTGGCCAAAGCCAAAATTGAGTCATTGCTCTCCTTGTTATGGTTTGGAAGTGAGGTGTCCCCCAAAAGCCCATGTGTGAGACAATGCAAGAAGGTTTACAGGAGAAATGATTGGGTTGTACAAACCTTAAATAACCTTAAATAAATCAGTGAATTATTTCCCATTATGGGATTAACTGAATGATAACTGAAGATGGGTAGAGGGTGGCTGGAGGAAGTAGGCATTGGGGGGGTGTGCCTTTGGGGTTTACATTTTATGGAGTCTCTCTCTGCTTTCTGATCATCATGTGAGCTGCTTCCGTCCCCCACACACTTCTGCCATGATGGTCTGTCTCATCTCAAGTTCCAAGGAATAGAGTCAGCTGTCTATGGGTTGAGACCTCCAAAACTGTAAGCCACCCCAATAAACTTTTCCTGCTCTACAATTGTTCTGGTCAGGTCTTCTAGTCAGAGCAGTGGAAAAGCTGACTAAAACAACCCCCCACCACACACACACACCAACTCTGCAGTTGAATGTGGGGAGAAAGGCGTGGGACTGGGCCCCTGATTCCGGCTCTCCCCCAGTTCCTGAGACTCCTGCCAGAACTGTGTGGGATGGCCCCAGAGCTGCGAGGGAGAAGGGAGGGTTCCGGATGGCCTGAGAGTCTGGTGTTGGACAGGTTGTCTGGGCAGATATTCTTCAGCATTGAAATTCAAGTTCAGTACTGAGGAAGGGTCCTTTGAATCCCATTCTCTGAAAATAGAAATCCTTCTCCCATTGTCAAGCCACCCAGCAAGATGGGAGCTGCTCCTAATGGCCTATACACAAGCTTCCTGAAGCTTGGGAGCAACTGCCCCCTGGGGATCCCTGTACTGGGTAACTACACTGGCATGGGCTAGCCAAAGTTGTCCCACGGTATCACCTTGGCCCCCGCAGAGGGAGATGTTGGCCCAGAGGACCCCTCCAAATGGATCCAGATTTACATCCAGTCACCCTAAGATCTCTTGGGTCCCAGCATATGGGCTGGGGGTGGTGAGGGGTGGGGTCAGCAACCCAAGAGCCTTTACTCCTGCTCCAGGTTCCACATTGTGGGGGTGTTGTACTTGATGAAAATAAGATCATCTAAGCCCATCACGTAAAGCCAAATGAAGCCTTTATTTCAGCTGGCCAGCGCCAACCACCCTTACACCTAAAAGTGGTGTGCCGGGAAAATCCTGCCTTAGTTCTTTTGTTGCCAGCATTTACAGGGGCAGGAAGGGATTAGAGCGGGGCTATAGTGGGGAGGGATTAGGGTGGGGCTGACTCTCTCTTCTGATGGCACTCAAGAATCTTTTTGGGGAGTATAACAGGAGCATGTGGGTCTCTGGGTGCCCTGGGCAGCAGGAAGCAGAGAGGTGCCAGCTGCCAATCAACACACCAGGGGCTACACATGTGTGTGTGTGCTGGGGTATGTTCGTATCCATCCTCACGGTCTTGCACGTGACTGAGGGACCCTGTGTGTGCATGTGTCCAAGGGTCTTTTAATGAGCCTGGAGAGGTGCAGCTCTGTGTATATGTTACATATCTGAGTTTGGGGAGTCTATATTGATAACAGATGGAGCTGGGTAACTGTATCAGTGTGAGTGTGTGTGTGTGTGTGTGTGTGTGTGTGTGTGTGTGTGTGTAAAATAACTGAAAGGCACACTCCTGGAGGAGGAGGAGGAGGAGGAGGAGGAGGAGGAGGAGGAGGAGCAGCAGCAGCAATAGGAAGGACTGGGCCAGTGGTGGAGCACTGACTGTGCACTTGGTGAGCATTTGACTTCCTTCCTTCTGGTGTTCACCACATTTATCCCTGCTGATCATAATGGTGGTTATGGTTGTTATAAAAACCTAGATGTTCTAGAGCCTTTGACATTTCAGGGCTCATGCTCATCTATGATCTCATTTGATCCTCATAACAATTTCACAGAATTTACCTTCCTGACTTCCAAGATAAAAAGTTCTACACTCAGAGAGGCTGAGTGACTTGTCTAAAGTCACACAGCTCATTAGATTTGACAAAGCATAGTTAATCCTCCTTATCCACGGACTCCACGTCCATGCATTCAACCAACCGCAGATCAAAAACATTCTAGAAAAAAATTTGAACTTGTATTGTACAGACTTTCCCTTCATCATTCCCTAAACAATGCAATATGACAACTATTTACATAGCATTTGCATTGTATTAGGTATTATAAGCAATCTAGATATGATTAAAATATACAGGAGGATGTGTCTCGATTATATGCAAATACTATGCCATTTTATATCAGAGTCTTGAACATCGGCGGATTTTGCTACTTTGGAGGGGGGGTCCATAACTAATTCCCCCATGGATATCCAAAGACAACTGTAGCTCCTAGAAGTTTCTAGTGGATCATAAAAAAGTCAAAGTTCATCTTTATCAAAGAAAGATGGAACGCTGTTTTGCAGCCCACTGGTACGCAACAGATCTGACACTGATCTAGTGCAACCTGGAATTTGCTGCCCTTAGGCCTCCTGAATTCAGAAGGATGAGACGTGTGGGCAGTGGCCCTGCAGGAAAAGAGAATGAGTAGGGAGATCAAATGCCTGGGAGACACACAGCCCCCACCAGACTTGTGTGTTACACCTCAGTGTCCATGTATTTGTGCGGGCACACGTGCATGCTCACATGAGCACACATGTGGGCACCCTCCCCTGCCTTTCGGGATGCTTGGAATCAGGACCGCTCCTGGTGCTGAGTCCCAGATCTGGGCGGTAGGAGGGAGCTCCCGTTCCTGCTCTCCAGCTCTCCTTGTGTGGGCAGGATACACACACACAATGACTTAACACAGTCAAAGGAAACACATAAACAAATGCAGAGTAACAACCCAGCTGTGGGAGCCTGAGCAGCCGAGCCAGGGGGCGGATGCAATGAACAGCAAACAGAACTGGGGGTGCTGAGTCAAAGCAGCTGTGTTCTGTGTACAGGAACCAAGCCCTGAGGGTAGCCCTGGCTGGTGCTTATGTCCTGAGAAAGGTCCCTCCACTCCCAGTCTGGCATTTAGCACTGTCAAGAGGATGCTTAGACCCCATGCGCTCCAA
This sequence comes from Glaucomys volans, assembly GCA_020662805.1. NCBI lineage: Eukaryota > Metazoa > Chordata > Mammalia > Rodentia > Sciuridae > Glaucomys > Glaucomys volans. The sequence continues at coordinate 67,636 of JAJEJO010002484.1, read as the reverse complement.
CCTGAGGCATGGGATGGGGCTCCTGTGGGTCTGGAGCAGGAAGGTGCAGGGGCAGGAGGCCACTGCCTGCTAAGGGGTAGAAGCCTTCTGTGGCCGAGGATGCAGGTGAGGGCTGCCAGGAGACCAGGCCTGCCCCGGCAGCACCTGCAGGCTGCACAGGACCCTGGCCTCAGTTCCGAAGCCTCCCTTCTCCCTTCGATCAACTGGGCTTCTGAACAAACCAGAGGCCACTCTATAGAGGGGAGACTGAGCCAGGCACATAAAGGAACTGTGTCAGGTCACACTGGACTCCAGGGAGGCTGGCCTGCCACCTCCGTGCAGTACTTCTGCCCCTCTGCCCTCATGGAAAGTCTTCTGGAGGTTGATTTAAATCAAGCTTTAAAAAAAAAAAAATCCCTACCTTGGATCCCTCGGTTTATTTTCCCCGGGTTCCAGTTCCCTGCTTGTAATTTGAACTGCCTTGAAAAGACATAAACATCTCTCTGTTTGAAGAGTCTCTGAGGAGACTACGGAGGCTCCCTGGCACCAGGATGAGAGACGCCAATACTCCCTCCCCTGCCCCTGCCCCTGCCCCTGCCCCACGTGGACGGGGCCTGGGCTGCCAGGGAAGGTGGGCCCTGACCTGCCTGGGGAGACCATCTGCTCTCACACTGAGGACGTTTCTGCAGTTTACAGCCAGCACCTAATTTATAAGCTGTTTTTACTGCTGTTGTCAAACAGCCACAAACCAAAGAAATAAAGTGGCCAGAGGAACGATGTCTCCCTCCACGTTGGCTGTCCCAGCCCGTCTGTGCCAGGACCTCTGTCTGAGGGGGCTGGAGAGCAGAGGTCCCCAGAGGCAGTCCCCAGAGCAATTCCCCCCAGAGCAATTCCCTTGGGGCACCAAGAGGGTGGGAGACACTCCAGGAGGCTGCGGACACCAGGAGACACCTCAGGAAAAAGTTCCCAGGTCTCCTCCAGAGGAAGAGGCCATGCTCAGCCTCTGGCCAGGGTACCTGGAGATGGCTCCCCAAGCCTCTGTGCAGCCATCTCACCAACTTTTCCTAGTGCCAAAGGGAGAAGGGCCAAGGGCTGTGCTTGGCAGAAGGAAGGCAGTGGTAATGTGGGCCACATGGGACCCTATAGTGCCCAGGGACAACCCAGGCACGGCTCTGCACACCCAGACCCTGCCAGTCCCTACGGCATCGGCACCTGATGGGCCAGATCAGCATGTGACTGAAAGGTGCTGGTCCTTGATGGGGGTGGGGTATGGAGTCCTGTCTTCTACTGCGTGATACCTCAGACTGTGACGGTGTCCCCTTCTCATCGCTCTGGCCAGGCACACGGCATGCAGGGGATCAGTATGTATATGAGGGATTGAACTGAGTGATTTGGGAAGGAAAGAGCAGGAGCCCCCAGCAGGTTGGCATGAGGGTGCAGATGGAGGAGCAGGGACCCATCTGAGACTCCTGTTGACACCCCATGGGCATGGGGGTGGGTGGTGCAGTTGGCCATTCTGATGGTCATTCTTCCACACCTCCGTGGTGGGCCTTGAACCCAAGGTGTCTTTGGTCAGGTGTTGAGAGCCCCACAAGATCTCTGCTGAGAGAAACATCAGGATGTCATCATGCTGGAGGGACATGGAGGAGAGTACTACCTTCCCAGGGTGCTCAGAAATATGTCACAGAAGAGGTACCATTTGGGGCTGTATATTGAAGCCTGAGTTCCTGGCTAGGGCAGAAGAGAAAATGATGTCAAACTGAACAGTAGGGTAGGTCAAGGTCACTGGGTCACTGACTCATTGAATCCTGTTTCCCGTTCAGATGAGCAGCTCTAGCGCAGCACTAGACCAGCCCCTCTTCACAGCCCAGACATGGGGAGCACGGAGCCCCCTCCTCCCCTCCTCTTGTCCAGGCCCAGGCCTCCCTCCTCACTTGGTCCCCCCACTAGAGCCCTTCACACCCAGCCAGCATCACCCCTCATCCTCTCCCACAGGCCCACCACAGCCTCAGTTGGCCTGGCATCCATTCAACAACCAGGAATAGGCCCACTCAGCATCAGGAGAATGGTGAGTGGGGCGGGGCTGGGGAAGCAACCTTGACTAAAGTTTAGTCCCTGTCCTTGAGGAGCTCACAGTTGCGTAGAAGATCATGACACAAGAGTCATGAGTAATATCAAAGACCACCTGTCAGGACCGTATCATTGTAAGGAAACCAGGAAAGGCTAAGCTACTTGCAACGTCACAGAAAAATATGGCAGAACAAGGGCTAGAGCCTTGCGTCTCTCCAGAGTTCCACGGTGTGGATTTGGTTTCAGACAGGCCTGGGCTTGCCTCCTGTTGCTGGGACGTTTGTCGTGCCACTAGCATGTCTGAGCTTCAGTTTCTTCATATGGAGATCAAGGGGTGAGGCTTTGCTCACAGGGTTACCACAGGACCAGGATGAGATGGTGGAAGGTGGTGGGCAATGGGACGAATTCAGGAGGAGCTAATAAGAATGGAAGTGGCAGAAGGAAAAAGAAGGATAATTGTGGCGAACATCACTGTGTGTCTGGGGCTCTACAGATAGCTGTGTATCCGATGTGCTTTCTCACATCAACCCTCTGAAGTCAGCCCCTTTCATTTTTAGAATACATGAGAACAAGGAGAGTCAGACAAAGCAAGTACTCGTCCAAGGTGACCACCTAAGAGGTGCAGAGAAGCAGCGCCATGTTTTTCCAACCTGGGGCCCTGCCTATGGCTCTCCTGGCCTCAGGTGCATTCCTCTGACTCAAACTGCAAACTTCTATTGAGTCCCTGAGGTTCACAAAGCACTGTAGGGACTCAGAGCAGAAAAAGATAAAATCTTTGCCTTCTAGGAACTTAGAGTCTGGGGAGAAAGGACATTAATAGAAAAAGATGCCCAGTAGTCCAAGCCAAGGTCGGATAAGTCCCATGTGAGTTCCAACCCAAGAAGGATCCCAGGGGATTGCAGGCTTCATGTTAAAGGCACAGATTCAGATGGGCCTTGAAGGATAAGAACACGGTAGAGTAATGGGAGATAGGCTGAACATTCCAGAAGGCAGAAATGAAATGAGCAGAGGCTCAGGAGCAGGATTAGTGTCAGCATGGAGAGGAATTACTGAGTCCCGCGTTTACCTACTATCTTTTCATTCATTCATTAATATCGCTACCCATTCAATCAACAAGGGTTTCTTGAGCAGTGACTATTTCTTAGACATTGTGCTAAAACCTTTGTGGTACAGAGATGAATAAGGTCACAGCTCTCAGCTCAGTCTGGCTGACCAGGTAGACAAACATTAAGCTAGACAAGGACAGTCGTCTCTTTCATCTGTGAGTTCTGCATTCAACCAATCACAGATAGAAAACACTTACATATTTAAATTATGTCTGTACTTAACATGTCCAGACTCTTTTTCTTGTTGTTATTCCTTAAACAATACAGTATAATAATTATTTACATGGCATTTATATTGTATTAGGCATTGTAAGTAATGTAGGGATGATTTAAAGTATACAGGAGGATGTGTGGAGGTTATATGCAAATACTCGGCTTTTTTATACAAGAGACTTGAGCATCCTCAGAGTCTGGTATCCATAATGTAGTGGGGAACTAATTTCCCTAAGATTCCATATAGGATACTAGGGAACCCAGAGGAGAGGCCCTTCATCCATTCTTGTAGGGTCAGATAAAATTTTCTAAAGAAGGGGGTGTCTAAGCCAAAACATGAAGGACATACATACAGAATGATTTTAAAACATTCATAGTCACTATTACCATGGTCAG
>JAJEJO010002484.1:0-63772 GCA_020662805.1 Glaucomys volans | reverse complement strand
TTGGTGCTCCAAAATGCCAGAGCACCAAAAGGCAAAGCTGCTCCCAGGGGATCCAAACCTGTCTCCCTTTTTCTTGACCTCTTCCTAACCCTGCAGCCTTTCCAGAGGAACTGACCCCTCAGGAAGCAGTGAGTGAGGGCACAGTCTCTAAATTCTTGCTAAGGAGACTCAGGTGATGTCCCATGACCAGTTTTTGCCCCGACCCCCAGTCACAGGTCAGTGAAGCAGAAATAGATTTAGGGACCCCATTTTCCCAGAGAGGCAGCATGAATTCCACCCTGGGCAGCCCACCAGCCCACAACCTCTGCAGGGACTCGGTGTCCCTGCCCATAACTTGGTTCTGTCCAGGTTTGTAAGGAGACAGGATAAAGGGCAAGACACACTTCCAATGGACTGTCCACCTTCCCTGGAGCCCCTGAAGATTGGGATATAAAAGAGGAGGGCGGGCCCCCAGGTGAGCCCTGGGGTTGAAGGACTAAGAAACCTGTGTCTTTCTCACCAGAGATTTAGGTAGGGGAGAGTAAGCTGAGCTCCAGGTGGCTCTCCTGGGGAGGGGATAAGGGACAATGCAGTTAGGTGAATGGTCTTGCTAGAATGGCTTTTTCAGGCTCCTTCCCTCCCCTCTCCAGGGCTGGGAGTACCCTGTACCCCAAGTCACCTTCAGGGTGGAGCCCGAGACCACCAGGAACACAGTGCTCAGGGAAGGACACTTGGCTCCAGAATAAAGCCACAGCAGAAAGCAAGTCCTATGGTAATTGAATTCTGGATTTTCCTCAAACTTGAAGGTGAAGTTGATTAGGCTTAGGATAAACAAATAGACAAAATAAGTTTATAGTCCTACTTCACAGGGTAGATAATCCATTTAGAATACAATACCCCAAGAGGAGGCATAGGCTGGAAATACATAGAGCTCCCAGATGAGATTACGAAGATTCAGGAAAAATGGATTCATTGTAGGTTAGGCGAGCTAACGTAGTTTAGCTATCTTCCTAATATCTGAGAGTTCCAGGAGAATCCGACCCTTCCCAAACCACCCAAACACCACGCCAGAGATCAAAGATTGACCAGGATTCACACATAGTGGTAACATGAAAGCCAAAGGCTCTTTTAAAACAATCAAAATATTTTACTTTGAAATGATTATAGATTCGTAGGAAGTCGCAAAACAGTAGAGAAAAGGTCTGTGTACTCTTCATCCAATTGTCCCCAATAGTGAACCATCTTACTTAATTATGGTACAATGAATACCCAAACCAGGAAATGGACATTGGTACCATCCACAGACCCTGCTTGGATCTCACCAGTTTTCCATGCACTAGTGTGTGTGTGTGTGTGTGTGTGTGTGTGTGTGTGTTAATTTTTTATTAAACCTAGGGGCATTTAACCACTGAGCCACATTGCCAGCTCTTTTTTGTATTTTATTCAGAGACAGGGTCTCACTGAGTTGCTTAGCACCTCACAAAGTTGCTGAGGCTAACTTTGAACTAGCGATACTCCAACCTCAGCCTCCTGAGCTACAGGAATTATAGGCGTGCACCACTGCACCCGTTGGTGTGTTAATTCTATGCAGATTCACCACATATGAAGATGCATGTAATCACCACCATGATCAAGGTGTAGAAGATTCATTCACAAAGATCCCTCACACTATATCTGTAGATTCAGTCCCACCAGAGTCCCCCTCCCCAAGTCCTGGCAATTACGAATCTGTTCCCCATCTCTATAATTTTGTCATTTTGAGGATGTCATATGAATGAAATCTCACAGAATATAATCTTTGAATTCAGCTTTTTCACTCAATATGATGCCCTTGAGATCCTTCTAAGTTGCTGCATGTATCAAGAGTTTGTTCCTTTTTTTTGGGGGGTGGTATTTGGTGACATGGATGGACCACAGTTTGATCATTCATTCACTGATGATGTTCATGCTGTTTCCGCTTTGGGAATATTACAAATAAAAAACGATATGAACAACCATGTTATGTTTCTTTGTGAACATGGGACAAATGTCTAGGAAGGTGATTGCTGGGTCACATGGTAAGTATACATTTACTATTTGAGAAACTGCAGGGTGTTGGGGGGATGGACATGGAGGCACATCTGGGAACTGTGGAGTCTCCATCGCGTACTCAGAAGTGACCACTGAGCCTCCAGTGAGGTTGGGGTCTGGCTGAGAAAGGACCAGACACTTACTGCCCTACAAAGACTGAGCCTGTAGCTGACCCAACTGGGAAATGACCAGAGGCAATCGAAAGGAAGAACTATCTGAACTCAAGGGCTATTCAGAACAACCTTGGGAGGACTCAGAGACAAATTTTAATCAGCAGAGTGTTACTGGCCTCCAATAAACCCCAACCATGCTAGAAAGATGGGCTGCTTGGGATGATTTTCAAGTCATAATAATGTGCAGGTAAATCAGGGCCCTACGCATAAAGAGCACAATCAAAGAGGCTTAACTGTTCACTAAGGAGTTTTATGGTCCAGCCCCAGCCTCCCCAGGCTCAGCCTCACCTTCCTGAAGAGCTGCCAGGTAGTAGGCACCAGACCATTCACCTGCTCCCTCAATAGACGCTCCATGAGGCCCTACTGTGCACACAGCACTGTGCTAGACTTCCGACCAGAACCAAGGATGCCATTACAGATCTGGACAGCTGGTCACATTCAGAGGTGAAGCACAAGTTCTGTCAAATAAGAGGACGTTGAGGACCGAGGTCTTGCCAAGGCTGAGGATACTTGACAAAAATTAGTATCTCACCGGATGGAGTTTCCTAACAGAGGGCAAGCTACAGGACGTGTGGAAGAGGCAGAATGTCAGAGACCATAGGAGCAACACTGTCTGAGCCCCCTGTCACGCACCAGGCACCAGCACTGTGTCAATCATGTTATAATAATTTAATACTGTAAGATTCATGTATCACATATTTATTGAATTTCCTACTGTGTGTCAGAACAACCAAAGAAGATACCAATTTCCCAGAAAGGGGAGAGCTACTTGGACAGGAGACTAATGGTTCTTGAGTAGTCCCCACCTGACGAGGCCAGAGCTTGCCGATTTCCTGTGCTAGATGTTGGGGCAGTGATTCATGGGGCAGTTGATTCCAACAGACAGGGATGTGGGACCTCAGTCTCCACTTTGGGATTTAAGTAGAGTTGGAAAGTGCATATTCATAGTGGTGCTGCAATTCTGTACTTGGAAAATAAAAATTATTTTACTTTTATAACAAAAACGAGAGTAAGTCATGCTTGATACCATGGCCTTAGCCAGCGTAGGCACACCAAAAAGCAGTAACTCTCCATTGATGCCCAAATTCTGGAATAAAATGCAGCAAAATCTCTGTAAGTATAGGTGATATTTTTGCATTTATCCCAAAGACAGTTTGAGTGAAAAGAAAGAAAACTTAAAACATTATGTTAGGGGGTTCTCATGATCACCCCGACCCTGGGACATATTCTCAAGTGATAGACTCTTTCCCAACCAGTCAGGAAGTAGCACCTTCAGGACACCCTTCGGGGGCCTCAGATGCCTCCTGCCCCATCTCTCTTTGATTAACACTGTCCCCTTCCTCCAAGAAGTCTTTTGTGGTGTGAGGCTACGCCCTTTATTCAGAAGGTTGAGCAAGAAAGAAAACACCTCTACTTCTGGACACTGGATGGGGGCAGCCTGGCTGACAGTTCTGCTGCTCTGGGAACCTGTCTGAGGTCTGCCTGGGTTGGGGGCCTGCAACATGAGGCCCTCCCTTGGCACCTGTGGTAGCAGGAGGGTGGATAGCAGGAGACCATAGGGGTCTGTACCCCCAAAGCACCCACCACACAGCATCTGGCAGCCCCTAAGATGTTCTGAACCTCAATCAGTGGAAAAGGAGCCAAATCAGCGGCTTCTCTTTGTCCTTAAGAAAAGAAAAAAGATACATTCCAGATAATTTCACCAAGATGGAAGAGGAGGAAGCGCTGAAGAAGCAAAGGAAATAAATTAACGCCATCTCAGCTAAAATCACACACAATTAAAACCTGGATCTGAATGTGCTTTCCCATGCAGAGAGAGCAGCTTGAAAACGACGTGCATTAGTCATTCATTCCAGCCACTCAATGCACGATGGGAACACCACCCCTGAAACTGAAGGGCACCAGGAAAGGAGAGGGCCTGGGATCTCAGCCCTGGTCCTCAGCTGTCTCTTCTCCCTTCTGGAGTCTGAAAATCTCCCTCTCCCTGACTGAGATAGCCAGGTGGGCCTGGTGGGCAAAGGCCTCTCTCCAGGCCATTTCACCCATCTACCCTTTCAGGTGGGACCTGTCCAGGCACAGGAAGGGGCCTGGGGTCCCTGAAAGATCTGGACCATCAGTCACTCATACAGAAAGGCACAAAATGGCTGGAGATCCTGGAACTCTGGCTGGAGTCCTGGCCTGCAAGGAGGTTGTCCAGCATGTTGGGGTCACCCTTCATTTCCTACCTTCAGGCCATCAGTCTCCCTCTCTTCAGGGAGATGGGAGTTTCTCCTTTTCTTGTCTCCTGTTTTTTTTGTTTTGTTTTGTTTTGTTTTTCTTCTTCCCCTTTAGTTTTTTCCTCTTCTTAGAAGGAAAAGAAATATCTCCAGCAAAGGAGATAGGTTAATGTGCCTGAAGAAAAGAAGGAGAAGAGACCTCAGGAACCAGAGGATCCCCAGTGCTCAGGTACAGAGGCTAGTGGCCAGTGATGGCTGTTCTTTATCTCCCCTAGGTTCAGGTAGGAAGGAACATGATCCGGGATGGGGGAGGCAACAATGATAAAGTGGAAGGCCGGGCTTTCTGACAGTCACGATTTTAATCCCTCTGACAGGCAGCTCTCAGCGATTGTGGGCTCTCTCTTTCATGAGAGACAGGAGAGTTTGGGAGGAAAAAAGAAGGAGCAGAAGGAGAAGGAGAAGACCCCAATACCCAGCAGACTTGGAGTTAGCAGACTTGGAGTTAGCGGACGTGGGCTGAGTGCTATTTGGGCCTCTTCCTAGCTGACCAATCAAGCTGCTGTGAGCTGAGTCAGTGTTGACCTTGACCAACACAGCACAATGAATGCTCCCGCACAGAACTCAGGGTCAGATTTACCCAGGGACTCAAGGGTCAGATTTACCCATGTTGCTTACCATGTAGGTCAGCCCCCCCAGGACAGGAGAGTGGATGAAACTGACCTCTGTCTGATGAACCAGCCCATCTAAGAACAGGGCCTTGTGCAGGTTACCTCCTCAGCCCTCTGCCCCTCCATCTACTGTAAGTCCTTTGGTCAGGATCTAGGTCCCAGGCTGCTTGCCTCAGGCCTCCCCACAGGGCTGGGCAAAGGGCAGGCCAGGGAGGGGCCTGGGTCAGAAGTGAAGAGGCATCTGCTCTGCATTTGAGTGCAGGGGCTCCCAGGGGGTCTCCTTCACTTTGGCCTTAAGCGCCTGGCTTGCCACATCCACATCAGCTCTAGGCCAGATGCTCAGGCTTCTTCTGCCTTGGCCATTTGATGTGTTTCTGAAGGAAGAATGTAACAGCCCTCTATGCAGCTGCTGTCCTGCAGGACAGCTGGACCCAGTCATTTTTACCCATTCACTTCTGACCTTATGAAGGTGAGATGAGGGGACAAAGAAAGAACCAAATCACCCATCCAACAACACTGATCTGAGGAACATCTCAGACACTGACCACCTGCCCTGAGCACTCGCAGGCGAGGACCATTACCCAGAGGGTAGGAGTGGGAGGGGCGGGGGTTTCATGGGAGGATTCTGTCCTGTGCTTATGGGAGGTCTGCCATGAGCAAGGCCTTCCTCTGGGTACCCTGGGGACATAGCAATGAATGATACATTTACTTGGGAGAGTTTACCATTTAATAATGAGCAAAGTACCCAGAGAAAGTAAGTTTTCAGACAAAATGCAAAATATTGCAAAAAAGCATAAAGTCAAGGACTGGGGTTGTGGCTCAGTGGTAGAGCGATTGCCTGGAATGTGTGAAGCACTGGGTTCAATTCTCAGCACCACATATAAATTGATGAATGAAATAAAGGTCTATCAACATCTAAAACAAAAAAATTTTGTGCCGGGTGTGGTGGCGCACGCCTGTAATCCAAGCGACTTGGGAGGCTGAGTAAGGAGGATTTCGAGTTCAAAGCCAGCCTCAGCAACTTAGCGAGGCCCTAAACAACTCAATGAGACCCTGTCTCTAAACAAAATACAAAATAGGGCTGGGGATGTGGCTCAGTGGCCGAATGTCCCTGAGTTCAATCCCTGGTTCCACAAAAAAAAATAAATAAAATAATAAAATAAAATAAAATAATTTTAAAAAGCATCAGTAGCGTAAACCAAGACTGTGCCTGCAGAAGGGAGAGGGAGTGGAAGGATCAGAGTCAGAAGTGATAGGGAAGCTTTCAGGAAGGAGCTGAGTCATCTCCATGGTGATAAGCAGTGTTCCTCAAAGTGTGGTCCTCACACACCTGCATCAGAATCTCTCAGGGAGCTGGTAAAAAAATGCAGCTCATGAGCCCATCAGGTGGGACCCAGGAATCTGCATCTTATTCCGTTTCCCAAGTGGTTTTGCTGCACATATAATTTCAGAAACACCAGTTTAGAAAGCAAAAATAGACGCAGGTGGTAACTTCTGGAACAGATCTAAGGAATGATCTTTGGAGGTTCCCTATGACCCCTGAGATCTCTGTTGGAATTCATTCAAATATTGGAAATAAGATCATAAAGATTTCTTTCTCTTAGAAAAAATAAGATGGAAAACACAGAGGTCAGAGATAGTGCAAAGAAAAAGGACAGGTTAGGAAATATGAGTCCCAGTTTCTTTGCCCTGTGAATCACTGCTGAAATGAAATGTTCAGAAATGAATAGAATCTGATTGGAAAAGAAGAGAATGGACAGAAGTAACACAAAGTATACTTTGTATTGATTTGGGGATGATCAGTCTTCTTACAAATAGCGAGGTCTCTTTTACAACTGTATTCATTTCAAAAAGGCCCTGGGTAAATATTTTATTCTTAACATGGGGAATAACGCAGGTGTGCTTTATTTAAAGGCTTTGGAAAAAATAGCCTAGGTTTGATAGTGACTCCTGGAAAGATACAGGGAACATCGTGACTCAGTCCCCATGCATACATTTACTTGAAACTAAAACAAAAGTACTAATGAAATATGTTCCTATACGACTTCATTTTTTAAAGTGTTTTCTGCAGCCCACTAACAGATCTCCACCCCAGAGTTTAGAAACCATCAAGTAGAGGGTAGGTGGGTGATGAGCACTTGGAAAGAAAGTCTTCTTGACAATCTGTGGCTTCTAGTGAGGAGGGTCAGAAGTCAAATCAAGGGTCTCTGGAACTGACTTCTTCAGAAGCCTAACCATTCTTCCCTGACCTCAAGTATCTTCTGAAGAACTCCCTCCTCCAGAAAGTCCTTCTAGATCAGCACAAGGAACACTCTAATTCAGGCACTCTGAGCCCCTTAGATGTCCCCCACTCCTGCTGTGCATGGGCAGCCTTGGACTGAGGAGATGTACACTTTGTAGATGGCTGGTCTGTTTCAGATGTGCCATGGGGCACAGAGCCCTTGTTCCCACCTCCAGACCTCTGAGAGCCTCCGGCTTTGCCTATGCAGGGTCTGCATGGGGAAGGAGAGTCTCTCCAGGGTTTTCCATGCCTCCTTTCCTCAAAATAGCATTTCCCCCAGGAATCTTTTGAATATGTTAAATTAAACAGAATGGGATTTGGTTACCATATCGCCCAGCTTAACTGTTTTTAGATATTCATATTCATTTTAAGAAATACAAAGTACAGGTGCATCATTTACAGTTGATTAAATAGGGTGTTTATGGTTTATGCTGATGCCCATAAAAAGTTGGGCACCAGGACCTTGGTAAGGAATGCAATTTCCATTATCACAATGTTTCTGGGCAAAAACTGATTCATCCTACATCATTTTTACCTGCAATGCCTTTTCCAGGAATATAACCCAAGATAAATTTGAGGACTCCCTGCGGTTCCGAAGAGCTCTTCCTTCTGCAGGGTCTGTCCTCCTGTCTTTCTGGTTCTCTGTGCTCCCAGGGTGACTGTGGATCCTGGGAGCTCCCTGAGGGCAGGGGGCAGGGGAGGAGCCCCTAATGATGATATTTATTTAGAACTAGAAAGATGATCATGACAATTTACACAAGCCTTGGAAATTCAGGTGTCTTTCTTTGACATCCCTTCAAAAGTTTATCAGAAACACCTGCTAACAAGCTGTCTTTCCCTCCCCAGATAGAGCACACTATACCTCTCAGCTCTTGTAGCCAGCCCTCTCCCGGCCACCGACAACAAGAAACGCTAAAGCTTGAGCTTCATTAGTTTCACTGTGCATCACCCTCTGGCAGAGACTGTGTGTTCTCCTATCATTTGTCCCCCAAAAGCCTAGAGGACAAGCCTCTGCACAGAGGGAGCCCAGGTAGGGAGAGGTCAGAGAGCAGCGGGCACCCCCAGGCCAGCTCATCTCAAAGCAAGGTCCATCTAATCACCTGAGGCAGAATCACCTGGACAGCTGATCCAAAATGCACTCTGGGTTGGACCAGAGAGCTTGCATTTACACATCTCTAAGTGATTCTGATGTCCTCTAGAGCCACGCTATCCCTAGTTAAGCCACTGGTGGGACAACAGTCCTCAATGACTCCTAGGGCAGGAGCTGAGCAGAGGCTGCATCTAGCAGTGAAGGGACCATGAAGAGGAAGTCCCGCCCATGTCCCCAGCCTCCTTCTTCTGTCCTGGCTCATCTGCCAGGCTCCAGGAGGAGCCCTCCTCTTCTCACAGCTCCCACCACACAACACAGCAATCCCATTGGTTCAGCGTCCCGACCCCTACCCAAAGAGCCACAGGCAGTTGAGCAGAGGACCATTTCTATGGGTGTGTAATCCGGGATCCCTCTCCCGAGACACTCTGATGTCACAGACTCCCGCGTTTCCTGGCAGGACATTATGCTTGGCTAAGCCCAGAGATTAAACTCGGAAGGCAAAAGGTCAATAACAAGGCCATTAAATTCTCTGACTAATTACCTGCCAGCTTCCAAAGCACTGTGGATTGAATCCCCAGCTTTTCCTGGGAAGGGATCTGGCTCAGAATGGGAGCCTTGGGAGCTGGGTTGAGAGATGACCACCATTTACTGAGATGCTCTGCATGCCAAGCACCGTGCTCACTACCAGACATGCAGCCCTATCTCACCACAATGCTATGAACAGGACTTTGCACCCTTAGTGCGACCCTCATCCCGCAGTGCAACACGGGAAGTGGCTTCGGGTTTAGACGCTGCCATCCAATGGCCTTCAGTTTAGATCTCAGCTCTATTATGAACTAGTTAATGCGAACTTCGACCTTGCTTTACTCCTATTTCCAGAGTCCCAGGGTGGATGGAGTTTTCAAATAGATGCTGCATAAATAAGATCATCACCCCTGCACGCAGAAAATGCTCAGCCAGTGTTGACAGCTATTGTTTGAATGAATATTTTCTAAACCGGAATCAGAGCTCAGAGAAGTTCAGTGCCTTTCCCAAAGCAAATCAGAATAAGTGGACAAACAGAGTTTCAGATCCAGATCTCCTTGACTTGAAAACCTATGCACTTTAATCAGTCCGGTTGGGTTACAGGAAATTCGGAGTCAAGGGCAGGCTTCCCCTATGCTCTCCCCGAAGCTGATACAATTCCCTTGTGCCTCACCCTGTGTTACAGGGTCTGTCACTCAGCAGCCAGTCACTTTTTAAATGTTATGTGCTTTTACCCCATTTGTCTTTTCGATAAGCATTGAGTATCTACGATAAGGTCCCAGTCTCATCCCCCTGCTGTGTGGTGCAGTCTCAGCCTCCAGAAGCTTACCCTCTGGGTAGGAGATAAGACACAGGTGGTATGCACAGGCATTGGGAGGTGGGGCACAGGTCATGGAGTGTGACTGCTCACTCAGTCATTGAGCTGTGAAGGGTTGACAAACTTCGTCCTCTCCACAATCCATCTGGATACATTGACATTGGCCTTTGAGTGAAAGATGGCTTCCCCAACTTGACAAGAGACCCCACAAGCTCAGACTCAAAAGCGTGGAGTCAAGTTTTGGACCCTCCCACGCAACTAGTTCTGCCAAACCTTCCTTACTAAGACCTGTGGCATTTGCTCTCCACCTGCACTGTTGGCCTCTTCCTCCTGTGACCCTGCAACCTCCCTGGTCACGGGATTGCCTGCCCCTTTCGGCCCTTTCATCAGTGGTACCCTGGGCCACAGGCCACAGTCACACTGCTGAGTCTGGCACCTCCGACCTTTCTTCTCTTCACACCCGAGGTGGCACTGCAGCAAGAGCTCTGCCAGGTGAGGGCTCAAATTCTGCCTGAAGACTGGCTACTCGAAACCGGGCGTGGTGGCACACCCCTGTAATCCAAGCGACTTGGGAGGCTGAGTCAGGAGGATCGCGAGTTCAAAGCCAGCCTCAGCAACTTAGCGAGGCCCTAAGCAACTCCGTGAGACCCTGTCTCTAAATAAAATACAAAATAGGGCTGGGGATGTGGTTCAGTGGCCGAGTGCCCCTGAGTTCAATCCCCAGTTCAAAAAAAAAAAAAAGACTGGCTACTCCCTTAAACTCTCTGAACCTCCATTCTCTGGCCTGTTAAATGAGGTCATAAGTCAACTCAAGACAAGAAGAAATATCGGTGAAAAGCCCTGGCATCTAATCATACCTCTGAAAACTCCCTCCCTTGCTCCCTATCTTCCAGACAACCCATTCTACTCTGCTTGTCCACTTTCCTACCTTGCTGGTCCCCATTTTCTCTGCCAGTTCAAATCCTATTCCTCTAGCTGGGCTCAGTTGGAAGCTCAGCTCCTCGATAAAACCCTCTAAGAAAAACCCAAGCCCATAATGGCATTTTCCTTCTGCATTTCTATGGCCCTTCCATTCTCTTGAAATGTTAAATTTTGTTCTGGGTATTTTCAACTAGTCCCTCCCAGCTCCTTGAGGTCATCATGTCCGGCAGCACGGGTGGAGAGTGGAGACATGGGGTGGTTCCGTGGGAACTTAATATGTGCTTATTGGCCATGTGAAGTTGCACACCTCTCTGTGCATGAGGAAGGCCTTGGGCCTGCTTTACAAAGCCTCCAAGCATGGCAGGCTCTGCCATGGTGCCCTTGGAGAACACAGGGTCAGAACCTGGCTGGGTCTGGGTCCAGCCGGGGGCACAAAGCTCAAGCACTGGATAAAGAAAGGCAGCCCAGGAATGCCACTCCCTGCAGGCTCCCCACACTGGTTTCTGCCTCCCCATTGTTGGATCTGCAGGCCCTGCTCAAGCCCATCAATGGTGTGCGGACTGTCATGGAGCTGAGCTCCTGGGTGTCCATTCGGAGTGGTACAGGCTGAATGCCCCTCAAAGACCTGAGCAGAAGTCTTTGTCCCTGCAGGAGAACCATACTCCAAAGCCCCACTAGTGGCAGTGACCCAAATTTTCCAAGCCACCAGGCAGCAGCTCAGCACCTACTTTCTGCACAGATGGGCTCCTTCCTGTTCATGATGCCCAGCCTGCAGGGTGCAGAACCTCACTGTCAAGCCCCCAGCCAGCCTGCCAGCCCCTGCCTCAGACTTGCTGAGACTGACCTCCTTTATGGAGCACTAGGATGGGATCTTCCAGAATGATATATCTGCCCAGCTCAAGAGGCAATGCAGGAAAAGCATGCGAACTCCCGTTATCCCACTCCATTCTTTAGCGTGAGGGGTACCTATGCCCACAGATGCATTCTAACCCACCCACATTCCTTAGTCTACTGTGAACTTTGGGACAGCTGCACCACCTGTCCTCTAAAACCTGCTGAATATCCCATCTGTCCTCCTGGCCTTTGCAGGAGGGTCAGAGGAAGAATCAGAAAAGCCATTCGCTTCTGCCTTCAGGCTGGGGGCAATGCCCTTTATCCCTCCGGCAGCCAAGCCTTGGGTCTAAATGCACAAGGACATCTCGGGCTTCAGCTTCAGCACCGGCCCCACCCAGTTCCTTCCTCTGGGGTGCGTGCGTGTTAGGCAGAGGGGGCCTCCGGCCACTCAGGAGTTAAAATGGCAGCGGGACTGGAGGGGGTTGGCGTGGCATGCAGACTGGGAGGAGGCGACCGGAGTGGGCTGGGGAGGTTGGGAGAGCGGCGGAGAAGCGAGTGAGGAAGGCGAGAGAGAAGCGGGAGGAGGGGCGCGGAGGGGCTCCGGGCTCCGGAGGGCCTGCTCCGTGCACTTGCAGACGCGCGGCGCGAACCAGGAGCGCCCGGCCCTCGCCAGCCAGCCTCGGGCCACGACGCGGGGAGCGGGTGGGGACAGATTGTGATTCTGCCATCGTCCGCACTGGCTCGGCCCCACAACCACTCCCAGGATAAGTCCACGTTGGGGAAGGCGCCCACCCAGCCTCCCCCGCCTGTGCGGCGGCGCGCGCGGCGGGAGGGCGCGGAGCAGCGTCCCCCAGCCCAGCCCCGGCCCAAGGCGATCGGAGCGCCGCGCCACCGGCGGCGGACAGCGGACGGCGCCCGCGGGGTGAGTGTGCGGCTCCGGGCTCACCCGGGAGCGCCGCCGCGGTCCGGGTGTCGTGGACTCCGAGGCCGCCGACGTGGCTGCGGGGGATGCGGCGGGAGCAGCCGCCTCGGGACGCCCAGCCTCTGCCCCCGCCGCCCCGCAGTTTCACCTGACCCGAGTGGGGGGTCGGGAGCAGGGGCGGGCCGCTGCCTTCGGCCGAGATGCCTGCGGAGGAGCTAGTGACCTGGAGCAGGCGGCCGGGGGGAGAGGAAGGAGAGCTGGAGAATGCAAAGGGTGGCCGGCTGCACCGGCTGGAC
The DNA here is from genome assembly GCA_020662805.1 of Glaucomys volans. Classification (NCBI taxonomy): domain Eukaryota; kingdom Metazoa; phylum Chordata; class Mammalia; order Rodentia; family Sciuridae; genus Glaucomys; species Glaucomys volans. The sequence goes on along the minus strand of JAJEJO010002484.1, from coordinate 50,980 downwards.
CGGGCGGCGGGGGAGGGTCTGGGCCTGAATCAGCGGGGAGAGGCCCGAACCGCCCCGAAACTGTTGCTGGGTAGAGGGGGCCCAGGAGGTGTTGAGGAGCCGAGGGGTGCCAGAAAGGTTAGGGAGGGCGTGACGGGCCGAAGCAGGGTGGGAGCGCTCCAGAAGCTTCAGGGACTTTCCCTTCCTTGGAGCTCAGTGTGCTCGTGCGGAGGGACAAGGTGGCCTTGCGTCTGTCCGAAGTATCTGGTACCAGGAGCCAGGCTCGCCCGGGGCCGCCCGGTAGGGTCTGATGCGCTACCTGGGATGGGACATTTGGGATGGGGGATGGGCCGGCTCTGGGCTCGGCGTGCGGGCTCCGGGAGTGGAAAGCGTCAGAAACGCCGGGGTAACTCTGAGCCCACCGCAGCACCCAGGAGACAGGATGGGTTGGCCAGCCACAGGTGGGCCGTCTGTCCTGTTGGCATGGCGAAGGGCGGCGCAGGCTCTGGCCGCCCAGCCAGCGAGGAGCAAGGAGTGGCTGGGTGAGGGGGAACTGAGGCTCCATTCGAGGCTGGACTGAGACGCCGAAGAAGTGGGCGCGAGCTGCACCCTAGGGATGGGCCCGAGGGGTGTTGCTGTGTTCCCCTCTGTCCCTGGCCTTCCTCCCCCACCAAAGGAACAGGAAGGAAAATGTCAGCTGGGCTTTGTGCTCTGTTCCTCAGGCTGCCGCAGCTCCCATCTGTTGGAGCCAACGCAGCTTCTAATTGGGCGGCTGGCAGGGTTGGAGGGGGTGGGCTGGGCACAGCGCTGGTTGCCAGAGCTGGGCGGGCAGCTCCTCTGCGTGAAGACCCCAGGAGGTGGGGAGTGGAGAGAACAGCCTCTCCAGGTCTGGGCAGTAGAGGTGGCTCCCTGCCAGCTTGGTCACTATCATTGAGAGGATGGGGGAGGGAAGATCTAGGTCTCTTCATTCACCCAGGACAATGACAGGCTCCGTGCTCCCCTGCCTGGCCAGCCAGGGAGGGGCTTTGATCCAGTGTTCCCCCCTGAATGAGACAGCCAGGATCTCCTTCCATTGCCCACTGCTCCTTAAAGTTCTCTTTGAAAAGGACAAGGGCTGGGCAGGGCTGGGCACAGGGCATGGCAGGGAGGGCCCCTTGCCTGAGGGTCCTGTTGCTACCAGAAAGTCACATGTGGGTGGCTTGACCCACTTTCCTGGCCAGGTGCTGCTGTGGGCAAACAGAGGTGAAGGGCACAGCTAGGGGTTGGAGCCTCCTGGGCCTTCTTCCTCCCCTGGGTGGACTCAGACTGCCTTCTCCTTGCCTAGGGCCCCCACCCGCCCCCCCGGGCCTGGGATGGGAGCTGCTGTTTGGGAAGGATGGAATAGAAGGTTTCAGTGCTTCAAGGATTGAGATCTGCCCAGGGTCTAGCACTTAGAAGCACCTCCAAATCCACACCTTCCCCCAGACACAGAAAGGGAGAGAGAGTGGCAGTGAGAACTCAGAGATCCGAGGTGCAATCCAGCCAAGCTGGGACAGCAGGTTCCCTCTTTAACCCGACCCTGTGATCTTCACTCTCCTCCTTAAGCACCTCTGCCCTCACCTTTCACCCTCCTCCCTCTCTCCCAGACGCCTCCCTCCCTCCCTTCCAGGTCTCCACCTTTGCTCCTCTCTTTCTGTGCACTGCAGCTTAAACCATAGACCAGCACATTCTGACCGCAGAAGCGCACGCACTCTGGGGCTCTGCTGCATCCTCTTTACGGAGCAGCCCAGTCTGCCAGGCCTGGTAGCTGCATTTCCCTGACCCCAGCTTAGTAGTTCTGTGCCCACCAGGTTGTTTCAAAGATCTGGTGTAGGGGGTGGTGGGGAGTATGAACAACCCTAGTGACCCATCATCATCACACTCAGTGACCCCTAACATGTGAGTCCCAACTCCTTACTGTATACCAGGTGCTGCTCAAATCAACATTTCTGACATGAAAGGATGGACTAGTTCATGTCTCATGTTTATCTGGGAATCTAGGGCTGAATAGAAGGCTGGTGCTTCAGATGGAGAAAGGAAGCAATGATTATTGTTTATTGAGCACCTACTATGCACTATGCTGTTAAGAGCTTTTAAAAAAAATATTCCATTCAATCTTTTTAACAGCCTCCTAAAGTCTGCACTGTCTTTCCGTTTTCTAGCTGAGAGAATTGAGAGGATGGACTTGCCCTGGGTCATATAAGTCTCCATTTCAAAATCACTGATTCTCTGCATTTCGTTTGGCCCCTATGGTGTCCATGAGTCGTACAGTTTTATCGAAGCTCACATTTCACCCTAACTTTTCAGGAGTGTGCCTTGTCTCCCCAGTTAGAATGCTAGACTCTATACACATTTGCTGAAGGGTCGTATGAATAAGCCTTCTCAAATGGTCAGGGAAGGCATTGGAAGAGTTGGGACCCTGGAGAGGAGGCAAGGAGGACAATGAATCTCTCTGATCTTCTGCAGTTGTGTGACAAGCTGTGCTCAGCAGCCACCCTCCCCACCCCCACCTGCATCCAGGTAGAGTGGCTGGAAATTTGTTGTTTTTGTTCAGGGTTGGAGTGGAGGGGCTTGGTCTGTATCTAGTCTAATGAGTCAGTGTCCCATTCTCAACCTCCTGGGGCAAGTCTGGACTCTATCAAAACTCCTAGGCAAAGGCCGGGGACAGAATGCTTTCAAACCTGCAATAACCACAGGGAAGGACAAGGTCAATGGTCAGAGGCTGGAATGGGGCGGGAAATGGGGAGAGTAATCAAAACACAGATGGGAGGAAGACAAGGGTAGAAGGTAACTGAGAAACAGAAACCAGAAGACAGACATGTAAAAAGACACCACTGTACAGGACACGCGCAGCCCTGTGTGACTGGCCCACTAAGAGAGCATGGATCAGAAGGAGGCCTTTGTCTGACACTTCCCCTGGGGGCTTTGGTGTCTCTGAATTGTAGTTCAGGGGCTGACATTGCACCATGTTACCCCATTTAGGCGATTCTTCTTCAATTGGCCCACCTTTCCTAAGCACCTACTATGTGCTGAGCCCAGTGCTAGGAACAAAGAGACAAATCAGATGTTGCCCCTGCCCTTGAGGAGTTCACAAAAAGGGTATAGATTTTGGATCCACACCGCTGGAGTTCATGCTCCCAGCTGGGAGCCCTCATCGAGTCTTCCAACTTTCTTGTGCCTCCATTTCCTCATCTGTAAATAATAGTTCCTTCTACTTCATAGAGTTTTTATGAGGATTAAATGAGGTAATCCATGTGGCAAGCTCAGAACAGCCTCTGATATTTGGGAAGTGCTGTGTAAGTATCATTGCTGTTGTTACCGTTAGGAAGGGGAGTTGTCCTGGAGCCTGAGGCAAGTGCTGCCATACAGGGAAGAGCAGAGGTAACTACCTCAGATAGAAAAGCCTGATGCAGGACATGATATTTGGGCCAAGGCTTAAAAAGGAATCAGCCAGGCAGAGGTGGTAGGCCTGGGGATGCTGGCGCTGAGGGTATCTGGGACATGGGAAGTGTATAGGGAAAGGTACCATGGTGTGTATGTGTTGTCTTTATGGACATCGCTAACTCTGATGACCAGTCCCCTCAGCCTCTTTGTCCCCAGTCCTGAGAGCTGGGCTTCCAGGGGGGCTGGCAGGCCACCCAGAACAGCCCCACGCCCTGTGGTCTAAGACAGCCAGCCTCTAGGCAGGGGACCCGGTGCAGACCTGCTGGGATTGGTGGCATGACCTGGGCCTCCCACACATTCTAAGCCCTCACTGTGCAGACAGCCCCACAGCCAGAGCTGCCCAGCCTTGTCCTCTGGCTTCTGGCACTTTCTGGGGGCCCGGGAGATGGCCTGGCCTGAGGGAGCTGCCTTTTAGGTTGAGTTCAGCCGGGCGTGGTTCGGATCCAGTGTGTCCCCGTTGTGCCTTCCTTCCGCACCCTCCCTGCTGTCAGCATTTGATGAACTTGAAAGAAGAGTAGAAAGAGGGTTCCTGGGGCAAGATCGGCTTTCCAGCTGCCACCTCAACTCGTAATGACACAAAGCACAGCACCTGGCATTCACGGGGACTTACGCTGTGCCAGGCACCGTGCCAGGGCTTAACCTGCATCACCCCACTACACCTCCAAACACCCCGAAGAGGTAGGTAGACATCCTGTTATCCATATTAAACACCCAGGAGCCGAGGCTCAGACTTGCTGCAGGACGGGTAACTAGAGAAGAAGCCCAGGGAGGGACGTAGCCCTCTTCTTACTCTCCAGGGTCCTGCCCCTTTACCACCCCTGGAATCCAGCGCTCTTTGGGCCTGGAGGCGATCTGCAGTCATCTAGCCAATTCCTCTAGCTCTTTACATGAACAAGGGCCCTTTGCCAACTGTGTCCAAACCAGTGTCTGCTTTGCCCCTTTTGGGGATCTTCCGAGACGGTCCACCTGACCCCCTACCTCCTGCTCCTCTAAGATCCGCTATTTAAGATCCAACATGGTTTCTTCCTGTCTCAGCTAAGTGCCTCAGGGGCCTCAGAGAAGCAGGACTCTAAGAGCTGGTGCCTATGGCCATCCCATGGTACCTGACACCAGGGTGACTTGCTAGAAGATGTGAGAATGGGACAGAGGCCCCAGATGAGATGGAGGGAGACAGGGAAGCCCTGGGATCTGCGCTGTCGCTGGGGCACCTCTGACAAGGCAGGTCTGCTCATCTCAGGAGGAGCAAATGCAGTTGTTCTATTTACAGCATCTCCCAAGGCGGCGCCTTTGGGGGCAAAACGTATGGAAGAAGGGGACAGCAATTGTTACCCCAGCTGGCTTGGTGGCCCAGGGAAAATGGGTCTGTCTGGGATGCTTCCAGGGAGAAAGAAAAAGGAGGAAGAGAAGAAAGGCAGGAAAGGTTCTGTTCCTCCCGAAAGTGTTCTCACCCATGGCCCGGAGCACAGAGTGGGGATGCCCACAAGGGGGGCTGACCATAGAGGGCAGCGAAAAATTAAAAGCTGCACAGAAGGAAGGAGGCACCTGCCTGTCTGTCACAGCTCTTCTCTGGCTTCTGTTTCTGAACAAAGTAGTTACCTTCCTCGTGAGAGGAGGGCCCTGAGCTCCAGAAGATGTTCCCCAGAGTGGCCCAGGGATGGAAGGGTGGACCCCACAACCCAAGGGACCTGGAGAATTGTGCTGCCTGGCTCTGAGCACAGCCGTGCCTCTGCCACAGACACAAGGTGGGACTGGAGGCGTGTCTTCAGCCTCTGCGCCCGGCCCTGGGGCCTAGGCAGTAAGGAACAACCCTTAAGGAACTTTTGCTCTATTGTCTGGGGATACCGCAAAGCAAACTTAGAAAGCAAATAGCATATCAAAGTGACAAGGGACCCAAAGAAAAATACAGACAGGAAGGAAAACCAAGAGCATGTGTTGGGAGATGCGAGGTTGTAGATTTGCACAGGTGGCCACAGGACTTGCTGAAAAGGTGACATTTGAGTAAAGAAAGAGGCAGCGAGGTCACCCAGGCAGAGGAAGCAGCAGGTGCAGAGGCTGAGAGGCAGGATGGCTGGGTGGGGGTGAAGGGTGTGGAGAAGGCCAGGCTGTGGAGGCTGTAAGAGCAGAGTCAAGTGTTGAGGCCAGGGAGTGGAGGGCTCTGGAGCTGGGTGAGGAGTTTAGCTTCTCCCCCGGGAAGGAGGCTTTGCAGGGTTTGGAGCCTGGGGTGACATGCTCTGATCTTGAAAGCCCCAGGGGTTAGGCCATTTGTTCCAGCATCGTGCTAAGTGGCTAGTGAGCTCATTCTGAGCCCCTGGACTCTCTGGCTGCTGAAGCTATTTCAGTCAATCCGCGTGTTTGTTGAGCCCTGTCTGTGGGGAGCAGGTTGTGGGGCTGCGGAGGACATAAAGAAGCAGAAGACCCAGTCTCTGCGGGTCGGGAAACCTGCAGATCGGTGGGGAAGGCACAACTCATACTCGCAAGAAATAATGAGGGAATAATACCAGACAGTATTTAAAACCGAGTGCTAAACTGTGTGATTTAGACTATAAATGTTATCAGAACTGTGAGTGTGCGTGGGAGTATATAGGGAACGCTTCCTCCGAGAGGTGCGGCGGATTTGGGCCTGGAAAACAGAGTGAGGCTCCATCCTGCCTCGGGGAGGGTTCTTGCAGGAACTCAGGGCTCATGGGATGGGAGTGGGAGAGGGCAGCCATCTGGGGGTGGGGGGTGAAAAGCCCAAGTACATCAGCTCCCTAGGCGGAAGCTGTTACCTCTGAAGTGGCCTTCCCCTCCATCTGGGTTTCTGATGTCCTCTCATCTGTCAAGGCACAAGGAAAGCAGCCCTTTCGGGCCCGAAGTCCATCCTCCCATGCTCTTGCCCTCTCCTTCCCAGGACTGACCAGTCTCTTGCTCTGAACGGGTCCTGAGACAGCTCTCCTGTGTGCCCAGATTGGCACTCATGACCTCCCACCTTCCAGCCACACCCTTGGCCCACTGGAATCCCCTGGGCTCTGGTTTTCCAGATGGTCTGCAGCCAGCTTCTCTTCTCCCTTCCTCTCGCAGCCCTGGCTCCTGCCTGGTAGGTTATTCCCAGAATGTTTCTGTGAGTTTCATATACAGTGAACTGTAAATATCCTGCCAAAGGGAGCTGACCAGCTTCCTTCCCAGGAGGAGTATGTCCTGTATGTCCCCTGGAGGGGGTGAGCTCACCACTGAGGTGTGGAGAGAGGCGGCCTGAGTGGAGGGAGGGGATCCAGGGGGGTGCCTGCATCCTCTGAGACCCACGTGGAGATGCACCCCTCCCAGACCCCGGCCAAAGAGCAGGAGCCAAGAGACAAGTGGGCAAACCATTGCCTCTCATCAATAACCCTCTCCTCCCTGGTGGCCCTCAGGAGCCTGAGAAAGGGGGGCTCGTGGCCTTGCTCTGGTAGGGTGCTGCAGGATGGAGTCTGAAGCTCCTGTCCCCTCACAGTCCAGAACACATGGAGTCAGATGGAGTGGGTTACTCTCTAACCACATGCCCTTGGGCATTTTCTCAGGCTTCTCTGAACCTCAGTTTCCTCATCTCTAAATCCAGGTTATTAACACCCACTTCACAGGGTTGTTAATAATAATAGCTGACGTTCGTGAGTTCTTATGAGATGCGGAAGCTTTACTGAATTTATCTCCTTTAATCCACACAAGGCCGTGAAGTAGACACTCTTTCTCCCCCATTTTGCAGTTGAGGAAACTAAAACTGGAAGCATTAAGTAACTTGCCCAGGGCCACATGCAGGCGGGAAGTGGCAGAGCCAGAATTCAGCCCTGAATTTTTCTGAGTCCAGAGCCCTGGTTTTCAACCACCACATTAAACGAGCTAATCTGTGTAAAGTGCCTGCTACAAAGTAGAAGCTCAATAAATGTTAGTTCCTCTTCTCTTCAATTTCCCCAGGGCCGCTCCTCCAGAGACTAGTTCTCCCCTGCCGCAACACATTTCTTTTCCGGGATCCCCTGGGATGTACGGTAGAAGTAGGAATGGGAATGAGCTGCCAGTTTATACTGAGGGGAAAAAGAAGGCTGAGAGAGGGCGAGCCATTTGCATGAAATCATAAAACACCAGGGCTGTGATTAACACCCAGGGCACCTTTCTCCTGAGAGTGTTGTTATTCAGTCCCACTGGGTCCCAGTCTCTTGGCAGAGGGCATCTTGCCGAGGTGAGAGCAGAGGTTCTGCTGGATAGATGGGGGGACACTATCACCCCAGGGCGAGGAGGAAGCTGTCCCACTCCCAGGTGTTGGAGCTGATCACAGTGGGCCTGGAAAGGTGGTAGTGAGGAGACTCTCAAAGACCTGTGCTTTCTGAACTTGGGTGCTGTTTCATTATAAACCATCCAGGGAATCTTCTGGATGGATCTGGGAAGTGGAGAGTGTTGAAGGTCAAGGTGTTGGGAAGAAAGGATGGCATGTTCATGACTGCTAAGTTGATGTGCCTTCTGACCAGGTAAAGTGTGCAAGGACACACACACACACACACACACACGGAGGGAGAGAGAGAGAGAGAGAGAGAGAGAGAGAGAGAGAGAGAGAGAGAAAGAGCTTCCTCTGACCTTACCTGGAAATAAAAACAAGAACAATGATTTCAGGGTAATCTGATAGGGGTGCATATGAATGGAAAGGAAGGAGCTGAGCTGGGGAGATTCCCTAAGACAGCCATTTGTTCCTCCCTGGAGGCCCCTTTTCTGGTGACACCTAAGTGGCCAGCATTCACACTTGATGCGCAGACCCCAGAGATCCTCTGTGTTTCCTTGCCAAGGTCCCCAGGAGAGTGGAGAAGAGGAGCCCAGGTTGTGGCACTTTAGAACTGACACACAGAGTCCTCTGGTCATGTGGCTTTCAAATGCTCATAGAAATGGATCCGTATGGCGCACGCCTGTAATCCAAGCAACTTGGGAGGCTGAGTCAGGAGGATCGCGAGTTCAAAGCCAGCCTCAGCAACTCACCAAGGCCCTAAGCAACTCAGTGAGACCCTGTCTCTAAATCAAATACAAAATAAGACTGGGGATGTGGCTCAGTGGCCAAGTGTCCCTGAGTTCAATCCCTGGTTCAAAAAAAAAAAAAAAGAAAAAGAAATGGATCCGTTTTCTCAAAACAAAGCCATATGTGTGGCAGGCAGAACAATGGCCCTCCTATGTCACCAATCCCTGGAACCTGCAAATGGGTCGTGTTGCATTGCGGTGTGGAGGTGGGGGTTACAGTTGCCATTTGACCTTCAGGTAGGAGGTTATCTGGATATCCTGGTGGGCCAATGTAATCACAAGGGGCCTCATGGAAGAGAGAAGCAGAAGTCAGTGTCAGAGTGACGCCAGGAGAGAAGGACTTGACCAGCCAGTGCTAGCTTTGAAGAGGGAAGGGGCCATGAGCCAAGGAATGTGGGAAGCCTCTGGAAACTGGAAAAGGCAAGGAGAGAGACTCTCCTATGGCCCCCAGAAAGACAGCCTCCTGATACCCCAACTTTAACCCAGCAACACCCATTTCAGTCTTCTGACTTCCAGGCCTATAATAGATTTTTGTTGTCTTAAGCCACTACATGTGTGGCAATTTGTTATAGCAGCCACGGGGATTTCAATGCAGGCAAAAGCAGAGCAGGTGGACCGGACCAAAGCCCCACTGACCTTCTCCTCACTTCCCAGTGACCCTGGGCAATTGCTTTATAACAACACCATGGCTCTGAGAAGCCTAGTTCAAAAACCACCATGTCTGAAATACAACCTCCATGTTTTACAGACAACGAAACCCAAGCCCAGAGAGAAGCGGCTTACTGGAGGTCATGGTGAGGCAGTGGACAAGCTGGGACTCCAGTCCAGGGCCTGTTTCTCTCTGTCAGAAATCCCAGATGCTCTCCTGCATTCTCTCCTCCACTTGTCCATCTTCAGCAAACGTGTGTGTACGTTTCTACTGCAGAGGCTGGGTGCACGGAGCAGAGCCAACCTGAGCTCCAGCTCAGGAAGGTGGGGATGGTTCTGCTTGAGCTCGGCCTCCAGGCCCTCACTGGGCCAGGATCCTGCAAACAGAGGCAACCAGTCCAGGTTGCTCAGCGCTGTCAGCGTTCCTTGCTCCGGGGCTGGTCCCCAGCTGGGGTTTATCACAGTCACCTCCTCTGGGCTGAGACTCAGCTGACTGAGCAGGCTGCACCTGCTTCCTGCAGCCTGTGTGGCATTCACCACCCTAGAAGCTGCAGGTGGGCAGGACAGGGCCTTGGGGACAGCAGGGGAGGAGAGGGAAATGAGGCAGCAGAGCCGGTAAATCAGCACCTGAAATCAGCACCCGGATAGCGCGGTATCTCCTCCCTGCCAGGCGTTTTGGTCTTCCTGGCTCTCCCCACGGCACACCTGAGCCACTGGCCGGCCCCCAGGGCCACCAGCTCCTGGTGTCGGTCTCCATGGCAACCCCACATTTGCTGTTCTGGTTTCTAATGACTTATTGGCATGTGTGGTAATTTGCAGAGCTTGGCAGGCAGAGGTGGGGGAGCCAAGAGACAGGGAGGGGAGGCAGTGATGGGGACTTGGCGGTGGGGAGGGGGCTCCGGTGTTGGCTGGAGAAAGAGGCACGGTTCTTTCTACCCCGCCCTTCCTGATCCCTGTGATCAATATCCCGAGGAAGGGAGCTGCCCAGGACCAGGGCCTCCCCTCTCGGAGGAGCACTGGCTCTTTCCAGGCCCTGCGAGGGAAACAGATGGACAGACAGATGAGGCGCACAGCTGCTCACCTGCCAGGCAGACTTGGGCGGGCCTGGGGGAGCTGACAGCCGTGTCAGCCGTGGCAGGTCAGACCACTCATGTCCCCGCCACTCTCCTGCCTGCTCCCTGAGCTCCGAGAACAAGGGTCCCTTCTGGGCCCAGCGGTTTGCTCAGCTGGCCCCATGGGGAGAGGGGTGAGGGCAGTGTGTCTGCAGGACAGGTTCTGGCAGTTTCTAGGCCTCTCAGACACTCAGAGAAACAAGCAGGACAGCACTGGATGAAATGCCAGAGGAGGCCGGTGGAGGAGGAGGACCAGGCAAGCCATCAAAGGGGGCACGATGAGCAAGGGCCTGACCCTTCTCCGCTGCTGTTCCCAAAGCTTCCCCGACCTCAACACCGCTTCCCCAGGGCCCTGCGGTGGGGCGCCTCAGACCGTCTGTGTTGCTGCAGTCTTCCTGCCCATGACTTCCTGCCTCCCTCTCCGCTTCTGTCACTCCGGTGCCACTCTCGGTTTGTGCACGTACGGGAGGCAGCCGGTGTGCCGAGAAGAGCACTGTCTTTAAAGCTGGGTCTGTCTGGGTTAGAATCCTGTGGCCACCGCTTACCAGTCCCATGACCTTGCACATCTCTCTTCACCTCTCTTTGAGCCTCAGTTTGCTCATCTCCAAAATCAGATTAACAGGGCTGGGGATGAAGCTCAGTGGCAGGGTGCTTGCCTGGCATGGGCCAAGCTCTGGGTTCAGTCCCCAGCCTCACAGAATCAACAAAACAGTAAATGGGCTTAGCATACACCACTCACACCTGTGAAATGCTTGGCACACAGAAGCCCCCATAAATGTTAAAGAATGTTTAAAGGAGCCTTTTAATTATCTACCCAAATAAACAGGAGCACGTGATGGATAATTTAAAGGATTCTGGTGGACTTTGTGAGATTCTTTTTTAAACATTTGAGAATCATCTTCACTTATTCTGTAAACATTTATTGAGCACCTACTGTATGCAAAAGTACTGGGTCAGGTGCTGGGTCTTCCCTGGTGTTTCATGATTAGGGTAAGATTAGGTGGCCTGTGCTTTCTTTGGGCTTATAGCATCCAGGAGGGCTGATACTTTTTTTTTTTTTTTTTTTTTTTTTTTTTTACTTAGAAATTGAACCCATGGGTGCTTTGCCACTGAGCTACATCCCCAGCCCCTTTTTATTTTTTGAGATATGGTCTAGCTAAGTTGTTTAGGTCTTTGCGAAGTTGCTGAGGCTGACCTTGAACTTGTGATCCTCCCGCCTCAGCCTCCTGAGTCACTAAATTACAGGCAAGTGCCATGACCCCCAGTTTACTGACTTTTTGAGAAGTGCCTGGCTCCCAGAGAAAGATCTGCCTTGTGAAGGCTTTCTCTAGGTTGTGTGCAACGAGATACATATGCTACCCAGCTCCTTAGAAGGGGTGAGTTTATTTTCAAAGCTGGATGCAGTAGATGAAGGAGCTGGTGGTGATCACTCTTCCCCCTTTATGCTTCTGAGGCTTGAGGGGGCCACTGAGGACCATTCAATCACCAACTGGAAGAAGAGCAGGGTGCACCTGCTCTCACCTGAGCATCTGAGCCCATCACAGCTCCTTCTGCTGGTGCTGGAAGGCAGGGGGTGAGCATGGGGAGGAAGGGAACTTGGCTTCCAGCTCTGCCAGCAGATGGACTTCTGCCTGCAGCCCTGCGTTCTTCTTTGAGCCTCCCTGCAGCCTGCTCCAACACAGCGCGCCAGAGATGCACCAAGGGAACCTCAGCGGTGGCTGGGTACCTGGGCAGTGCCTGGCCTGCTGTGCTCCCACAGCTCTGTTCACATCATAGCTCATGTGCACAGTGACAATGGCCCATGAACTCCAACTGACTCAAGAGCTGGGGGGGAGTGGTCATTACCTAGGCACACCTGGAACACCTGGGCACACCTGGAACCCATCTATAGCCCACTAGCATTGACTATGAAGCTCTGCCTCAGCCAGTGCCTGGTCTATTTTTATCCATGAGAAACTTAAGCTTCAAGGAAGGGAAGGGACTCACCTGAGGTCACACATCCTGTTAGCACCACTGAGACTCTGCATAAAGCTTCTGACTTCCAGCCTTGTGCTAATCTCTGACCTCGTCTCAAACCTCTTCCTTCTGTCCCTGCTGATCTTTCATCCTGGAGAGCCTGCTTCAGAAGGAGGCAATGCCATTTCTCCAAGAGACCTTTATTCTCCAAATCTAATAGAACCAGGACACCTGCTCCCCACCCCTCCTCCTCACCAGCCACCCTCCTCATCAGTGAGGCCCTCAGCACCTGCTCATACACACCTTCCCGGTTCCTGGTCCAGATGTAATCCTGACATCAGTGACTTCAGGGACACATAAGCTCTTTCACTGGCTCCCCCACCAGGGCCTCTCGCTCCCAAGGCCACACCTTTGCCATCACCTGATAATCGCATGGTGGAGCGCCCTGCTTCCTGGTGCCACCTCCTGGTCTCCCACCTTGCTTGACCAAAGACTCCCTCACCACTGTTCTTTCCCTTCCTTGGGATCTCGGGGTCCCCTGGCACCTCCATGTTGCCTTCCTCTGTGTTTTCTTCTCTGAGTCCAGTGGAGGCCGGGGCCCATCATTTTAAGAATCCTCCTGCCATTATCCTGGACTCTCTTGACGCTCTGACTTTTTATTGTCCCTGCTCTGTGTTAATCATTCTAGTTGCTTCTTTTGCGTGCAGCCAGGCAGCTGAATTTGCTGGACACACACACACACACACACACACACACACACACACACACACACAGTGAGGCAGGTGGGTACTTCTACAAACCCACCATCCCCAACCCAACTTGTTCTTCAAGAGTGCCTGGTGTTCCTGCCACATCCCTGGTTCCCTCTCTCCTGACTCCATGATGACTGTTTCGCACCTTCCTCCCCAAACCTCCGCACCCCCCTTGCTCTCAGAGGAGGACCTCACCTCCCACTTCACAAAGAAACAGAAGCGGCAGGCAGAGCTCCCAGACGTCCCCACTGCACCCTCAGACACACCTGCCTCTGCACCAAGCCCTCCTCCCCACCTCCTGCTCAGCCACGCAGCAGCCCTGTCACCGCAGGTCAGAGCTTCCGCCTGCCACCTCGGTCCTCTCCTACCCTCGCCTTCTGGGAACAGTCCTCCATCTGGCTCAAGCTTCCCCCAGCTTCAACAAAACACAACCAAACCCTTCCTCAACCCAACTGCTGCCACCAGCCGACCATGTTCTCCTTTCAAGCCAAGTGTCTTGAAAGAGTTGGCTCCCGCTCTCCGCACGCCCACTCCTTCCTCAGCCTCGTCTAGCTTCCTCCCCCACCTGCCGGAACAGCCCTCCGCTCCAGAGCCGGGAGCTGGCTCAGCTCGCACAAGCCTCTCCACTCCTGTTTGACACTTCCTTTTTTCCTGGGCGTCTCTGACCCCATACTCCCGGCTCCTCTGGCTTCTCTACGTCATCTTCGCCGACTCCCCCTTCCCTTCTCCGTCTTCAGTGTTGGTGTTTCCTTAGGATCTGCTTGAAGTCATTCTGGTCTGACCGGCTGATGGGCTTGCTACCCTCCACTTGCAGATGACACCCCCATCTAATCCGCATCCGTTCATCTCAGGCCCGTATCCTCATCTCCACCTGCCTAGTCGACTAAGTTGTGTGTCCCAAGAAACCTCAGATTTGGCCCATCTAAAGCCAGACTCTGGGTTCTCCTTCCAGATCTCCACTCTTTCCCACCCCTTACCTCTTCTCCTCCGGTGTTTGCCAATGGGACCACCACACACCAGTTCTGGGTGCCATAAACTGGGAATCATTGTCCACCTTCCCCTTTCCCTTCCCCATCTACATCCAGCCCATCAGCGGGTCCTCTCTGCCTCTGTGACGGAGCCCCAAGATCTTCTCCCCCCCCGCTCCATGGCTCTGCTTGATTTCAGGCTGACCCACTCTTGCCTGCATGCACCACTGGGCTCACCCTCTATCTAGCTAAAATCCACCCTTGGTGCCTCCAGTCTGGTCTCCAAATCCCCACTGAAATCACCTTTTAAGGACACAGACATGACCCAGTCACATTCTCCCACAATCTCAAAACTCTTCAATGGCTTCCAGGGCTCTTCAGGATGCCCAATGGAGCAGCCCCATGGAGGACGTGGCCCAGGCCTTCCCCACACACCTGCCTCCCTCCTCAACTCTGCACTCAGCACCTGGCTTCTTTCAGTCCCCTGACCACTGTGCACCTTTGTCCCCACGACCTTCACACATGGTGTTCTCTGACCTTCAGTCACTCTTCTGTCCTGGGTTTCTTCCTAAATCCAGGTTATCCTTCAGATCTAAGCTTAAGTAGATGTTCCTCAGAAAAGCTGTCCTGGGCCTCCAGAATTTTGTCGGGTCCCTGTTAAACTCTCACCACATCCTGAATGCTTCCTTTGTCACATACATCATGATATCTGATTATACCATTGGGTGCTTATTAGATAGATGTCTGCCTCTGCCACTAGTCTGTGATCCCATGGAGGTAGACACTATCTGTTTAGTCACCTTGTGTCACTGGTGTCTGGCACAGATCTGGCTTTCAAAAATATTCAGGAGCAAATCACTAATGAAAGGTCTTTACACACAGAAAGGATCTATCAGAAAAAGCCAAGGGAAAGCCACTCCCCGAGCACAGCATTGGTGGACCAGATGACTGTGCCTGGACAGTGGGCTGCTGAATAAAGAAGTGGGGCTTCTGCTCTTCTGCCCTTTCCCAAATAAAGACCTCATCCAGATTCAAAGGAGGCTCACTCTGAGTTTTCAGTGTAGGCTCTTCCTCACTGATAGTTCTTTGAGGAACAATGGCAATAATCTTTTGTATTTGAACAGCTTTTTACAACCTACAAACCCCTCTCACATACTTTATGGTGCTTGATTGTGTCTGTCTTTTGTACCATCCCTATGGGGAAGCTGGGTTTTCACCTGTTCCACAGGGGAGGAAGCTGTAGCTCAGAGGGCTTTGGTGGCTCACCCAGTCACCTGGCTGATCAGTGCAGTTGACAGACCTGGGGCTGTGGTCCCACTTCCATGTTCTCTCTGCTCCTGCAAACCCATGCTTATAGAAAGGAGGCTGCTGCAAGTTCAAGATTATCCACAATAAAGGAAGGAGGGCCCAGGTGGGGTTGGAAGGAAGGTGGGTCTGGAATGTGATGTGTAGTTTGATTTGTAGCAGAATGACTGCCATAGTATGGAGTCGGCAGACACACCTCCTCTGTCGGTCGCTAAGCTGGCTTGGTGGAGTCATGGGGCCTCTCACTTTTCTATAGAGCCTCACAGCTATCATTCAGTGCTGGGGACAGAGTCCCCGGGGATCCACAGAGTAAAGAACAAAAGTGGTTGAAAGCCGGGTGTGGTGGCACATGCCTGTAATCCCAGCACGGGAGGCTGAGGCAGGAGGATCATGAGTTCAAAGTCAGCCTCAGCAACTTAGCGAGGCACTAAGCAACTCAGTGAGACCCTGTCTCTAAATAAAATACAAAATAGGACTGGGGATGTGGCTCAGTGGTTGAGTGCTCCTGGGTTCAGTCCCCAGTACCAAAAAAAAAAAAGTGGTTGAAGCCGATGGAGGACAGTGGCTCCTCTCCCATCTCCCAAAAGTTAACGTCCCAGACTATAGAGACACATGTGCCCTCCCTTGGTTTGGCTTCTGCCTCCTTAGCTAGCCTCTTCCCTGCCCCACTGCCTCCCACCTGCCCAGGTAAAGACAACTGGCCCTGGGTCCCCAGCCATCCCATGCTGCTCTTGCTCCTGAGCTCCACTGACTGTGCCCTCTGCCTGGGGCCTCCGCAGTCTCCTTTTGGCAGACTCTTCCCATCCTTTAATACTCACTTCTGATGACATTTTTTTTCCAGAAAACCTTCCCTAAAGCCCAGAGGACTCCTCCCACGTACTGAGCACTGTCTGCATAGTCTCTCAAATGTTCCTCTTTGCTGGGTCTTTCTCTTCTGCTGAATTGGAATGTCCTCAAAGACAGAGGCACGTACTCCCAGTGCCAGGCACACAGTAGTAGTAGCGGTAGTAATGAAATAACATGGACTGAAGGCTTGCTGTGTTCCAGACCTATCTAAACCCTTTAGAATAACTCCTTGAATCCTCAAAGCAACTTCTAATTTTAAAATAAGTATAGAGTTGCTGGAGATGCAAAAAACGCACAGGGAAGTCCTACGTGCCCTTCATCCAGCACCCCCGCAAGTTGACAGCTTCCCTTACTTTAGTGCAGTACCAAAACCAGGAAACTGACATTGGGATAATCCATGGAGCTTAGCCACATTCCATACTCATTTGTGTGTGTGTGTGTGTATGTGTGTGTGTGTGTGTGTGTGTCTGTGTAGCTTTGTGTAGCTCCCATCACAATCAAGACACCTAACTCCTCCAGGCCCCTTTCCACTACCCACCCACTTCCACTCATAATCACTGGCAACCACATACCTGTTCTCCATCTTTACCATTTTCAGATGTTATATAAATAGGATCCTACAGGCTGCAGTCTTTTGCTATTGGATTTTTTGCACTCAGCATCATTTCCTTGAGGTTCATCCAAACCATTGCCTGTGTCATTAGTTTGTTCGCCTTCATGGCTGAGTAACATTCTGAGATAAGGATGTGCTAGTTTGCTTCATCACATACCCACTATGGGATGGTTGCATTTGCCTCATTTTACAGATGAGAAAACTAGCTTGCCCAGGGTCACACAACTGGCAAGTGGCACTTAATAAGTGTTTACTAATTGGTACCTAATAGGTGTGTACTGTACTGAGCTCAACTGTATAAGGGACTTTATGCTGTTCTCTAAGTGCTCCATGTGATTTTACACATAGTAGGTGCTCAATAAATAAACGTTTTCCAGTGAAGGTATGGATAGAATGACATCCACATTGACAGAGGCAGCAGTCGTGTCCAACTTAGCCTGCACCTAGACATTCACAAGAGAGGAATGTCTCTCATTATCTCACATGATGACTGCACTTCCAGGTCTGCTTGGAATATCAGGAAAGGAAAGTTGGGATAGTAAATATGACCACATCCAGATCTGGCATTTTACTGCCTAAAATGCCCATTGATTCTAAATTAATAATTGCCATATTTGCATGGTATTTTGCATCTAATTTGCAGGTTGCTCATTTTATCAAAATACAAAGCAACCTTTCCAGCGCCTGCTTCTTGCCACCAAACTGGTGCTGGGTCAGACTGTGCTGGTGCCATCTGCAGAAATAATTCGTTGGGTCTTGAAAGTGCCAGTTCTAAGCTGAAAAGTCTGCCCGGGTGTTTTTGCTGGAGGAAGAGGTGACAAGTTATTGCCACTCGGCAGGGGCCTCAGGAGGTTTAATTAAGGAGGATTTGTGGAGTTGCTGGAAGTCCTCAACCTCAGGTGTGGAGAGCCAAACACGATTAAGTGACTGGAAGGGAACCAGGCTTGGCACCCAGGGGATGGGCCTGCTTGAGCACCTCCCGCCATGCCTCTCTCCGGAGACATAGGGTGACAAGACAGTCAACCCTTGTCTCCAGGGACACACTGGATAAAAGAGGAGCCCCCAAACTGGGACTTCATAGGAGGTGTTTGGAAACATGCCCTGCGGTCTGGAAGGGAGCCTGTAGTTTCGGCCAATCGAAACCTTACCCGGGCCGCGGGCTGAAGGCACTGATAGGAGGAGAGACGGCGGCCCCGCCTCAAAGCCCTGCTAGTGGGCGGGGCTCACCTTCGAAGCCTTTCTGTTGAGCCAAATGCTGACACTAGGTTGCACAGGCCCCAGACCCAGCAGGAGCTGGTGGAGAGCTGGAGACCACCTGAACGCGGGAGGCCTGTCTCGGAGGAGGCGGGGCTCACGCTGGCCGAACCCCCTGGACTCAGAGACTCAGGGAGGGCGTGCCAGAGGAAAGCAAGTTCGGATCTAGCGGGAAGTTCACAAATGTGCTTAAAGGGAGACTTCAGAGTGGGGTTGGCCTTTCAGCAGGCCATTTGGGGTTGTGCCCGTAGACCCCCAGGAATGCACGATCATCACTCTTGCTGTTAGGAGCCCTTCAAAGGGAGGGTTGAAGGATCTTCCCCAAGAGATGGTGCTGTTTGGGATGAGTGTTCCCCAAAGGCCCTTCTAGTAAGGCTTAGTCCCTAGCCCATGGTATATTGGGAGGTGGTGGAAGCCTGACCAGGTAGGGCAGGGTTTTGGTCATTGGGGAGTGTGCCCTCAAAAGAGATTGTGGGACCACAGTCTCTTTCTCTTCCTCTCCTCACATTTCTGCAACAAGCTGAATGGTTTGCTCCAATATATCCTTCCAGCCATAATGCGCTGCCTCACCATAGGCCCAAAGCACAGGGTCAACTCATCACAGACTGAAACCTCCAAAACTGTGATCTCAAATAAACCTTTTTCCTTTACACGTTGGTTATTTTAGGAATTTTGTTACAGTAAAGGAAATCTGACTAATACAGATGGAACACTAGTTGGGAAGATAGAGTGGAAGGTTAGGAAGTGGGGCCACTACCAGGGTAGAGAGGGTAACATATGTGATTTATTTTTTATTTTTTTTCTTTGGAACTGGGGATTGAACTCAGGGGCACTTGGCCACTGAGCCACATCCCCAGCCCTATTTTGTATTTTATTTAGAAACAGGGTCTCACTGAGTTGCTTAGGGCCTCGCTAAGTTGCTGAGGCTGGCTTTGAACTCACAATTCTACTACCTCAGCCTCCCGAGTCGCTGGGATAACATATGTGATTTAGGACCAGTGTTCCAAAGACTCAAGTGGAAGTTTGGTAGTTAAGGGAACTGAATGGGGAGAAAAGATCAAAGTGAGAGATGGTCACTGGGTTAACATGGACGGTATAAGAGACTGTATGAGGTCACAAAGAGAGACTTTAAGGAGAGGGGAGCAGAGGCCTGCAGGAGAGCAATGGACAGGCCCCAGAGAAGGATGAGCACAGGACAGGTACTTCTGGAGTTCCAAGAAGGAAGGTGGTTAGCTGTATGAGCTCTCAGGGGCAGAAAGCTGGAAAATGGGGGCTGGGGATATAGCTCAGTTGGTAGAGTGCCTGCCTTGCAAGCATAAGGCCCTGGGTTCAATCCCCAGCACCGCAAAAAAAAAAAAAGAAAGCTGGGAAATGGTGGTTGGATTAAAAAGAGCTGTGAGATTGATACCCAGCTTATAGAGTTGGATCAGGAAGAAGTCGCAGAGGGCTGAGCGTGTAGCTCGGCTGTAGAGCACCTGCCTCCAGTACCGGAGGCCCTGGATTTCATCCCCAGCACTATGACAGAAGGGGCAGGAGAAGAAGTAACAGACCAGGGGGCATTTTTATTATCATTTCTAATGGTGAAGGGAGATTTAGTGAAGGATCGAGTTTCCTGAGCTGGTGGGAAGGAATGAAGTTGGTTTTGAACAGGAGGTAGCCCCCTAAGTCAGAGGGAAGGCAGGCAGGGCAGAGGTGTGGCAGGCAGGGTGATGCGGGGCGAAGGAGGTTACACCTGCCATCGCCATCTGCCTTATGAGGTCAGGCAAGGTGATCTGTTCGGAGGGCAGGGTACAGATGGCCCACAGTCAGGGGCACATCTCGAAAGGACCGTGCAGAGTGTGCTGGGGCCGCAGCCAGAGAGGAAAGAAAGGATGACAGCAGAGAGGACCGGGAGGAGCTGGAAGCATGAATCTGTCATAGGGCTGATCTGCCCGCTTCTGGATTTTCTTCTGCAATGCTTCGGGAACGGACGCATTCTAATTTTTCAACTGAGATGGGGTAATAATGACCTCAGTCTGCTGCAGAGCGACCCTCCTGGCCTGGCCTCTTCCTGTGGATAGCTCAGCTCTGAAGCCCAGTCCCCTGGCCTGGCCATCTGGGGAGCTCCCCATCATTTTTAAAGCTTGAAGCCTCTTCTCCTTGGCCTGCCTTAGCAATGGACCTTAGCAAGAGTCCCATGTGCCCTTCACTGTCCCCGAGCGCTGTTTGTATTCTTCTCCCCTCCTCCATCTGGTCACAGCAGCTTAATGGCCTCTGGAGGGTCAGGCGGGAAGATGAATGCCGGCCTGTGGGGGACTGTGTCTTGCCTCTCCATTAGGGAGGTGATGGAAGGCAGGCCGCAGAGAATGGATAATCCAAGGAAACACAAACAGACGCGACAAGCAGCTCACAGGATAATCCAAACAGCATTTCCACTTGTGCCTGGAGTTCGCTGAGATGACTGAAGAGCCCCCAATTGCTGGGATAATTAGGTCTGACTTGAAGAATGCAGGGTGCATTTCCCAGAGTGGAGTAGGCAGCCGGGAGGCACTGGGAGGGCTAAAAATGTGTGCTGCGGAGAAGCAAGGAAACAGTCCCACGTGCACACCCAAGCAGGCTGCAGGCTGCCACTGTTGGAAAACTTGGTGCTCAGACACCGGCAGGTCTCCCCAAAACACAGCCCCCTACCTGGCATATTCCTCGGATGTCCTGTGTTGACTCCCTTCATGGTCCAGTTCACCAGGGAGAATGCCTGGGAAAGTTCCTTACAGGGAGTGTCAAGGCTATGATCCAAAATGACACATCCCTGTCCCTATGACTGACATGCCCCGAGTCTATGAGCTGATGCCTCTGGATGTTGTCTGTCGGAGGACTCCAGGGGCCACTGCCCTGTCCTCCCTCTCTGCCCCTACCTTCAGCTCATGCTTCCTTTGTATCTTCAGCATCTACCTCAGTCCACAGACTAAAAGAAGGATGGTGGGGAGAGTCCTGAGCAGGAGAACTTGAGATTGAAGGAACACCCTCTCAAAGGCCTCTGGAAATGAACCATTTGAGGAAACATGAATTCAGGTCCTACTGTGGCCTCCCTGTGCTGTGTAACCTTGAGCTACTTTACCAAAGCTCTCTGGGCCTCCATTTCCCTACTGAGGCCATTTTTTTTCCAGCCCAGTCCCCTGAGCCATAGAGAAAGCAGAAAAGCATTGAGGAAAGCCGGTTTCCCATCATCATGAAATCCAGCAAGTTCCTAAGCAGGGGCATCTCCAGGTCCTCCTGGACTTGCAATAGTGCTGGGCTGTGCTTCTCAGTCTGCATGCAAGGGACTGTGGCAGATTTAGAGCCATCTGACTTGTGTTTAAGTCCCAGTTCCCAGCTACTGACCAGCTCTTGACCTTGGGCAGGTTATTCTCCAGCTGAAGGTCAATTTTTCAGCCATACACTAGGACTTAACACCTGCCTCACACTAGGTGTTGTGAAAACCAAATGAGATAATGCATGAGAGAATATTTTGCACATTCTTAAGTATCTAATTGCTGTCACAAGCTGAAAGGAGGGGTGGAAGCAGGCAGTATGGAAAGCTCTTAAGGTCTGAGTCACAGGGACCTCAGTTCCCGCATTTGTGAGCCTGTGACCTTGGACAAGTTCTTGAACTTCTCCTAGTCTTGGTTTCATTGTCTCTAAAAGAGACATCAATAAACCATGCCTGAGAATGATTGGAAGGGCTGGGTGTGGGATGATACCCATGAAGGGTCTGGCATATGGTAGGTTCCCCAAATATTGTCCCTTCCCTGTCCCCAGGCCTGTGTGTGGCTCCCCCTCCCTATATCCAGGCCTCCCAGGCTTTCAAGTCAAGGGCAGTATGAAAGCCATCATTTGCACACGTTTCCAGACACTCAGCCTTCCCTGGCATTTACCTATGGAAATGCCACACCATCCACACCCTCCCCAGGGTCTCACGTTCAGCCACATGTCCTGGCCGCGTGGGTTTCGTCTTCTTGGCAAACAGCAGGCTATAGCCTAGGAATGGACAGCTGACCAAATCCAGGCTGCAGAGTTTTAGGCCATCTTGTGTTGTTTTCCTTCTGCTGGGAACTAGCTTTTCTCAGCTGCTGCACCTCCTGGGCAGTGGACCACTCCCTGAGGTTTGCCCAACCATCCTGGGCAAGGGGGACAGGATGTGCCAGAGAGCAGTCATTGCTCAGAGAAATTATCCCTGATGACCCACCCCATCTCCTGATCCTACTTGGCCCAGAGAATGGCCCTTCGCTTCCCACGCCTCTGGCTAGCTGTAACCCTGCCTGTCCAGAACATCTGGGAGCCCTTAACCATCCGCTGCACCTCATGGCTCCCAGAAGGATGGCCTTTAGGTCATTTGGGTTATTTGACTAGGCAGATGTCCAAGTCCCTGTGTGGCCTTTCTAATCTATGGACCACCTGCCTCAAAATTGTCCTTGGTGTATGGGGACATTAAGAGTGCAGATTCTCAGACACCACTCCAGAATGACTAACTAGATTCCAGGGGGTGCAGGAATCTGCATTTAAAATAAGCTCCCATGAATTCTTATGCAGTCAAGTTTTTGAAACCATTGGTATAGGGTTTTCCCACCTTTTTTACTGGGGCAGAATTCATAGTGAGACAAACCTTCTAAGCATACAACTTGATGAATTTGTGCATGGGGTGTACAGCGCCCCATATCACCAGTCCAAGATCAAGGCATAGAACATATAGAACATTTCCAGCTCCCGCTCCAGGCCCCCTCTGCTCCCTGACACCCCATAACGCGTGGGGAGGTCGCCACCATCTAGAGTTCTGGCGACACACATTAGGTTTGCCTGGTTGGGGATTTTTGTGAATGGAGTATTTGGTGCCTTTCCCTTCACATTATGTCAACTCTGCCTACTCTTCAAAGGGCGAACTTGCCTCACATGCACAAGGCCCTGGGTTCAATCCCCAACACCACCACAAAAAAAAGCGCAAACAACCTCTCTCCCGTTTTTGTGCTTTATCCTCTCCCGTGGCAGAGAAATCAGGTGTTTCCAGGCTTAACCCCAAACCCCTCTCATGCCCTTTCCAGTGTCCTCCCTCCTCAGCCTTGTGGAGACCCCATTTGGCCACCATCCTTGGAGACTCTGGAGGCCCAGCAGCTGGGGAGGCCCTGGGCCAGCTCCCTTGCCAGCCGCTCCCTAGACAGCTCACTTGGGTATGGATTGCCAGAGTCCAGGCACATTCCAGATGAAATTGGCCAATTTAAGGTACAAATGAAGAGACAAATGAGATGGAAATTGCTCAGAACAAGCATACTCCTCAGCAGTGACACCGATCCCCACGCCCAGAGCTGCGGGATCCATTTTGGCTTCTTTCTGCAGCTGGGGTCAAGAGAGCTTTCCTGGTGATGGGATATACCCATCTCCCGAGCAGCCAGGAGGCTGTGGGGGGAAACCCGAGGGCATGGGTATGTGGGTGTGTGTGTAAGGAAGAGGAGGGGGTAGGTGGAGGACACCTGGCAGGTACCAAAGAAACAGTGCACTAAAGAAAGGAGTCTGGGGCTGGGGATGTAGTTCAGTGCAAGCACAAGGCCCTGGGTTCAGTCCCCAGCACCAAAAAGAAAAGAAAAGAAAAGAAAAGAAAAGAAAAGAAAAGAAAAGAAAAGAAAAGAAAAGAAAAGAAAAGAAAAGAAAAAGAAAAGAAGTCTGTCATTCCAAAAAGGAAAATATATATTTTGAATATCTACTATATATGCCAGGCCCAGTGTGAGGGTGTTCTAGAAAGATGAATGAGAACTGCTGGTAAGGAGCCTCCCAGCGAGGGGAAGAAACAGGAGAAAGAGACGCATCTGTAGGAGGAGAAACAAAGGCAGCAGGAGAGCAGAGATCAGCATATCCACCTGAAGGGGAGGAGCAGGGCCCTGTGGGCAGGCCAAGGCCATGTGTTTTAGTCAGCTATTTTGCTGCTGTGACTAAAGGACCTGACCAGCAAACCTGTAAAGGAGGCCTCACGGTTTCAGAGGTCTTAGTCCATAGAAGGCCGGCTGCTTTCCTCGGGGCTCGTGGTAAGGCTGGACATCATGGCAGGAGAGGGTGGTGGAGGGAAGCAGCTTACATCACGGTGATCAGGAAGCAGAGAGAGACTCCACTCTCCAGATGCCACATATATACCTCATAGTCTCACCCTAACTCCCACCTCCGCCAGCCACACACTACCATGTCATCAGGGATTGATTCACTGATTGGGTTAAGACTCTCACAACCCAATCATTTCTCCTCTGAACCTTCCTGCAATGTCTCACATGTGAGCTTTTGGGGGACACCTCACATCCAAACCATAACACCATGCAAGAGGAGGGGGTGCTGGAAGCAGTAGGAAGAAAGCAGGGAAGAAGCTGGATCTGCCTGTCCCCCTGGACCAGAGAGGGTGGTGATGAGGACCCTCTGGAAAGGAGAGCCCACAGATGCCTTTGCAGGTGTCCATGCTGGTCCTTGGTAAAGTATCAGAGGGTAGCACAGGCAGTGAATTCATCAATCCAGTGAAGGGAGAACCAGTAAACAAAGTGGTGGCTTACCCTCTATTATGTAAAGAGGGATCAAAGACCTGGAATTCTCAATCCCTGGGTCTCTATTGCCTTTTTTTTTTTTTTTTTTTGCTAAGGGTGTTGCAAAAAGGCAGGGAATGCAAATTTGTTTTCACATGGACCTGACTAAATACATTTTTAGTCATAATAATAATAGCAAACACTTGTACAGCTCTTACCATGAGCCAGGCTGTTCTAAGCACTTCACACCTATAAACTCATTAGCATAGCAAGTGTGCTGGGGAAAAAACCCTACCATGCATTTCAAAGCTAAGTACAAGTGACTTTTGAACTCTCCACCACACACACACATCCTGAGAGTTGGTCATGAACTGTTGAGCACCGTAAGAGCTCCAAGCCAGCCCCTTCCTTGTGGGTGACCACAGGCAGAAGTCCTGGGAAGCTGGGTTTGGAAGCAGTTCCAGGTGCAGTTGATCTTGGTGAGCCAGACTCAACCTCCCTCCTTTTCCTCTAACCTGAGGCACTTAGACCAGGCCCTGTGCAAGGTGCTCAGGCTGGCAGGAGCCCCTGGAGACATAGTGAAGGATGTGGCTGGTCATTAGGAGGAATGTGACCCTCGCTCCAGGGACTGCCCCCTGTCCATTACCAGAGCCAGAATCTATGTGCATCACACCATTTTGGATGTTGCTAAGCCTGATTGCCACAGGGAACTAGTTTCCATAGCAACAAAGGTACAGTAGACCCTTGACATTCTCAAGGGATACATCTTAGCCCTTCACAAGTCCATGGACTGGAGACTACCACGTAATTTCCCCTATAAAATGCAGTAAAGTGTGACCAAGAACTGTAATGAGGATGGCTAGCGAGGGCACAGTCACCTCACTCTTCAGCTGGCCAGGAGGCTTCCCTGCATGCGTCTCACGGTACTTGCAGTTCGGCAGCACCTACTGTTTGATGTCAGATCGGGGGTGTCAGGATAGCAGAGGCCACTTTCAGATAAACCTGAGAACTCAGTGCCGGCTGCCCCCTTCCAACGACAGTAACTAGGAGGGATTTCGAGTTAGACATGGTGGACCAAGCATCTCTAAGCGTCTCCGTGCTACCTCTCCAAACAACTCTAAAACAGAAGTGAAGTAGATAGATGCAAATCCGCAGGACAAGGGAGAGGGAACGAAAGGGCAGGAGCACTCTGGATCCAGTTTTGTGCGTTTGGTTTGGATTTGGGTGTGAAACAGGGTCTTGCTCGGTTGCTCAGGCTGGTCTTAGACTTCTGGCCTCAAGTGATCCTCCTGCCTCAATTTCCTGAGTAACTGGACCATATGCACATGCAGCCCCACTGGCTGTTCAGTCCACTTTGGGAAGTTGAGAACTGACCTGTCTTTGATACAGAAGGAAAACCCTAGAGACCTCCAAAGAGAGCAGCCACAAGGAACAGGCTGATTCCTGCCGTAGAACCACAGAAAGGCTCAGCGATTGGTGGCATCCAGGATGGGGTCTGGAGTACGACCCAAAACAGGAGAGCACTATACCAGATCCCTCTTCAGCCCTCTTCACCCTGTGACTCTCCCTGCTTTTCCACCTCAGTCCCCTGGAGAGGACTTTACTTCCCAGAGAGACTGAACCCAAGAAGGGCTGATGTGGGGACCAGGGTGCGAGTATGGATGGAAATGAGGCAATGTGTTGGAATATAGGGATTTGCCAGAAGTTTCCAAGCCAGATGAGGACCTTTTGCCCCTTTCTTCCAGTTGGCTCTAGGAATGCTGGCTTTTGGACAAATGGTGACACTTGGGGGACCCCCAGTGGGACCTCCCTGGTGAGCCCACCAGCTAGCAAGCTGCCCCGCTCTCTCTAGAACTCCACTCAGCTTTTCAGCCTCCCGAATAAATACCAACCACTGGCCAAGGATTATTAGATCTTTTTTAAAAAAGAATCAAATGTAAAAAAGTGTGATATAAAACCTGAGTTACTTTCCCTGAAAAAAAAAAAAAAAGTAAAAAAGCATAAGTTAAAATAAACAGAAAACAGGGCTGGAAATATGGCTCAGTTGGTAGAGTGCTTGCCTCGCAAGCAAAAGGCCCTGGGTTGAACCCCCCCCACCCAAAAAAAAAAAAAAAAAAAAAACTAGAAAACAGCTTGAACAAATACCATGCAGAGAAGAAGAAAGAAGACACCACCACTACCATTGCTATCCTCTGAGAATATTATGCTCAAAAATAAGAACACAGGACTTTTTTAAAAATTGAGATATGATTTACATACCATAAAAATCACCCATTTATTTATTTATTTTGGTGGTACTGGGATGGAATCAGGCAAGCCTTCTACCACTAAGCTACACCCCCAGCCCCCCAAAACTTACCCTTTTAAAACATAAAATATGGTAGATTTTAGTATATTCAGAGTTGCACAACAATCAATCACCATCATCTGATTCTAGAATATTTTCATTACCCCAAAAAGAAACCCCGTCCTCATAAGTATCACTCATTCTTCCCTCCCCTAGCCCCCAGCAACCACTAATCTATTTTCTGTCTTTATGGATTTGCCTATTCTGATATTTCATATAAAAGGAATCATCTAAAATGTAGCCTTCTGTGGTTGGCTTCTTTCACTTAGCATAATGTTTTGAGGGTTCCTCCACATCGTCATGTATATTGTTACTTCATTCCTTCTGCGGCTGGATGGTAATATCCACTTGTATGAATATCCTTGAGGGTTTTTTTTGTTGTTTTATTTTAATCCATTTATCAGTTGATGGACATTTGGTTGACTACTTTTTAAGGAAGATGCAGAAAAGAAGAATGAGCTCTTGGAAATTTAAGATATATTCTGTTTCCTTCAATGAAGATGATCACTTTCCACATTGCAAGGGTTCATTAGGTGACTAGTGCAATTAATGAAAAAAGACACCCCCCACCCCTGCAGAAGCCAGGCATAGTGGTGCATACCTGCAGAAGGCTGAATCAGTAGGATCACCTGAGTCCAAGAATTTGCAACCAGCCTGGGCAACAGAGTGAGACATTCCCCATTTCAAAAAAAAAAAAAAAAAAAAAGAAGAAGCCAGGCTCAGGGGCACACACCTGTAATCCCAGTGACTTGGGGTACTAAGACAGGAGGATCACACATTCAAGGCCAGCCTCAACAATTTAGTGAGACCCTCAGTAACTTAGCAAGACCCTGATTCAAAATAAAATACACACCTGTAATCCAAGCGACTTGGGAGGCTGAGGCAGGAGGATCGCGAGTTCAAAGCCAGCCTCAGCAACTTAGCGAGGCCCTAAGCAACTCAGTGAGACCCTGTCTCTAAATGAAATATAAAATAGGGCTGGGGATGTGGCTCAGTGGCCGAGTGTCCCTGAGTTCAATCCCTGGTTCCAAAAAAATAAAAAATAAAATAAAATACAAAAAGGGTTGGGATGTAGCTCCATGGTCAAGTCCCTCTGGTTCAATCCCCAGCACCAAAGCAAAACAAAAGACCTATCTACAAAGACACAACAGGGATCAAGCAAAGATTCTACAAGTATCCAGAAAGAAGGAGTCAGGTGTTAGGATAACAACAGACTTCTCCACAGCAGCCCTGGTAGCAAGTAGATGATGGACCTGTACCTCCAAACAGATGAGAAGGGCATTTTCAGTGTGCAACTATATCCATCAAACCATCCAAACTATTGATGAATTATGCAGGTTGAACAAAAACATTTTCAAATATGCAAATTTTCATGAAATTTGCTTCTTTTTCAAAACCAACTCAAGGATATATTCTACTAAAGCAAGATGGAAAATAAAGATGACATGGAACCCAGGGAAAGAGACAAATGGCAAGAGAATTTACCTGAAAAGATAGACATTGAAATATTAGTGGTGGTTAGCTCTGGGAGGTACAAAGGGGGGTTGTTAAATTTTTCTCCACATGTTTTTCTTTATTTTCTCATTTTTAACAATAATGTTGCCCTGTTCCCGCCACCTGCTACCTCTTCATCACATGCAGACACAGAGGGCCAGAGGAAGGCGAGAGATGCTGAGAAATAGGAAGACTAGAGGCTGGAGGGGAGGGTGGCGCTCTGAGGCCACCGTGCTGCTCCAAACGCCATCATCCCGCATTGCAGGTGCCCCATCTGACACCTCTGACAGCTTCTGGGGCCACAGCCAGACCCACATCTGTGTGTCCTGCTATGCTGAGAGCCTCCTCGAGAGTCCGAGTCTTATTCACCTTGTATACCTATCTGTCCCCGATGCCCGGCAGAGAGTGGGCACAGAAATAATTGTGTAGAGAGAAAGAGCAAAAGAGGAGGGAAAAGACAAACAAGAGGAGAAAACCCTAGTGGCATCAGGGATAGTGTTGCTCAGTGGTTAAGCACACAGACTTTGAGGCCAGACTGTGAAGGGTCAAATCCCAGCTTTAGCTGGGTGACCCTGGGCAAATTACTTAAGGTCTGTGTATCTTAGTTCCCACTTATAAATGAGGACAAAAGCATCACAGGGCCGACGTACACCTGTCTGCATTAATACATGTGAAGCACGTAGAACAGTTCCTGGTGCGCGCTGAGTGGTGGGCAAGGGCAGCCTATCCTTATCTGACCAAGGGGGAGCAGACCTTCTCGCCCAGAAATCTAAGAAATATGCTGGTGAAGTTGACTGGCGATCAAGGAAGGCAGTCAGTCTTGGGCTCTCTCGGGGATCCCCAACCGGGGCCCAGTGAAGCTGACTCCTGAAGTCAACCACCCCTGAACTTCAGAGCTGAGGGGGCCTAGCCATCATGTCGCCTTGTACTTTTATCCTGCAGATGAGAATCAGAAGCCCAGAATCCCACTGGGTGTAGTGGGTGCATGTTTGTTATCCCAACAGCTCTGGAGGCTGAGGCAGGAGAATGGCAAATTTGAGGCCAGCCTCAGCAATTTAGCAAGGCCCTAAGTAATTCAGTGAGACCCTATCTTTAAATAAAATATTTAAAAATTATATGTGGCTCCATGGTAAAGCACCCTGGTACCAAAAAATAAATAAGTAAAAGAAGCTCAGACTTCCCATGTGCCCTTTCTACACATCACTTCTCTGCTCTGGGCCTCCGTTTCTTCCACTGAAAAGCAAGAAAGCAAAATGTCAGGGAGGCTGAGGTCCCTTCCTCTGAAGCTCTTATGTTCAGAGGACCAACTCACTTGCTTAGATGTGAGAGCTGCCAAGGGACAGACCCTCAGGGGAGGGCAGAGGTGGGGGAAGACCTCACCTCTCAGCCAGCTCTCTCCCTCTATGGAGGTGGCTTCTGAAACAGCTGCAGGTGCAGGGCCACCTTGAGCCAGCTCTTTCTCCTGGGAGGCAGTCACTGCCTAGGACAGCAAGGGTGGGCCCAGCTGCTTAATCAGAATCCCGGCTCAGGAGCTAGTTGGCTTTGCAGCGACCTGGCCCCACCTCCAGACCTGCGTTCTCCAGGTGCGCAGCGTGGGATGGCCTTTGCATGGTCGGGCACTCCAGATGGTTCCTGGGCACTGGGTTTCAGAAATGTTGAGGGAGGGGGGCTGGGGTTGGCATGGGAGGCGCAGCCCTCGTAATAGAAATAGCTACCATTTATCCAGTGCCCACTGCGCGTGGGGCACTTCCTGACATCTCTAATCTTTACAACAACCTCCCTGCAAAGTAGGTATTATTACTTTAATTGTTCAGAAGAGAAAACTGAGACCCAGAGCAATTAACTTGCCAGACATCAAACAGATAACGAGACAAAGAGCCAAATATTTAACTCAGTTCTATTTTGCTCTCCCCACTAGACAACTCTGGCTTCTTAACTAGGCACTGAACAGCGCCTTTTTTTTTTTTTTTGGTACTAGGAATTGAACCCAGAGTGCTTAACCACTGAGCCACATCCCCAGCCCCTTTTTTATTTTATTTAGAGACAGGGTCTCACTGAGTTGCCTAGGGTCTCACTGAGTTGCCTAGGGACTCTCTAAATTGCTGAGGCTGGCTTGGAACTCGAGATCCTCCTGCCTCAGCCTCCCAAGAGGGGATTACAGGCGTGCTTCTTACCTCACTCCAAGCAGACAGGGAGACTGATGGGCTGGGAAGGGGTGGGTTAGAGTAAAGGCAGGGCTGGGGTTGTAGCTCAGTGTTAGAGCACTTGCCTCTCAAGTGTGAGAAACTGGTTCAATGCTCAGCACTGCATATAAATAACTAAATATCCACTGACAACTAAAAAAATATTTTTAAAAAATAAAGGCAGAGGCACAGGCACCTGGTACCCTGGCACCTGAGGAAACCTGGGCACTGGTGGGGGCCAACTGGGAAGGGAGGCGGCAGCAAGGAAGTCGCCCAGGGGCAGGGCAGCGAGGGGTAAGGAGAGAGGATGGGGCTCAGGATGGAGAGGTCTCACTTCCTAGCTGAGTCCCCAGCAGCTCCCATCACCTGCATCTACAGAGCTCCCCCCGGACTCACCTGAGAGTTCCCACCACGGAGCCTTTGTCCCTGCTGGTCCCTGGGCCTTACCCTGACCACCCACCCCTCGAGAGGGATGCAGGACTTGCATGCTAAATCTGAGAGGTAGGGGCAAGTTGGTCCCCCGACTCTGCTTCTTCACACAGGTTCACAAGCCCCCTCCTCTGAGGAAGAAGAGCAGCAGGTCATTCTATCCTGTCCCCTGATTGGTTCGAGTCACTTAACAAGTCATCACAAACAGTAGAGGTTTAAAACAATGGACTCTTGACATCTCACAGTTCTGTCAGTCAGACGTCCATGGGGTTCGCTCTGGCTGGTTTCTCTGCTCAGGTTTTAAAAGGCCAAAGGCAAGGTGTCTCCAGCCTGGACTCTGGAGGCCCTGGGGGAATCTGCTCCAAGCTCATTCAGGTGGTGGGTGGAACCCAGTTCCTTGTGGTTGGAAAGGAACATCTTTGTTTTCATGCTTGCTGTCCACTGAGGGCCATCTTCAGTCCCCAGAGGTCTCTTTCTTGTCCTATGCACAGCTTCCTGCATCTCAGAACCAGCGAGAGGACGTGAAATGCTCGCTGAGATGCTGGGCATGCCTGCTCTGCTTCCAGCTGGAGAAAGTTCCCTGCTTGGAGGCCTCTTATGATTCAAGCTGCCCACCCAGATGACCCAAGGTACTCC
This sequence comes from Glaucomys volans, assembly GCA_020662805.1. Taxonomy (NCBI): domain Eukaryota; kingdom Metazoa; phylum Chordata; class Mammalia; order Rodentia; family Sciuridae; genus Glaucomys; species Glaucomys volans. Next base: position 19,480 of record JAJEJO010002484.1, on the reverse strand, counting down.
CAAACTTTAAAGCCTGTAACCTTAACTACACCTGAGAGGGCTTTGGGCCATGTAAGGTAACAGAGTCACCAGGTGCTGGGATCAGGTGGGGATGGCTCTGGAGGGCTGTTCTGATCTCTCAATTTCTTACATGCTTTTGTGTACTTTGTCCCCGTGTCAGTCCGTGTCTGTGTGGGGCACTGCAGCCTCCCCTTATGCAATGCTTGCACACCAGAGACTGATGTTTGCTGAATGAGTGATTGACTGTCACAGTGACTGGAGGCAGCTTGGTGGAAATGGGAACAAATCCAAAGAAGCGTCCCAGAGCCCACCTTTCACCTGGGCTGATGGTAGGCTGTGCAGGCAGGCCAAAGTCCCCCCTTCAGCCCTGACTCTGCCAGTCTTCTCCCCTCCTCCCAACTGGGAGGGAGACTGCTAGGATCCCAGAGCCTCCACCTGTCCCTGCCTGAGGACCTGAAAGGGCAGAAGCTGGGGCTGGGCAGCTGCCCTCAGGGGTGGTGTCGAGGTGGAAGCAGGCCTGTCTGTCTCGCCTCTACTGGCTTCAATGCCAATCCACCTGGGACTTCAAACAATTAATTTCCCCAATCTGCAAAACGATCAGCTTCTGAGGAAAAACAATTAGCCCACTGCAAATTGTAATTGTCATCTCACTCCTGATTTTAATTTGGACTAATCAAGGCTAAGTGATTCCGGCTCCCTCCCCTCTACCGCCCCAGGCCCAGGGCCCTCACTTGCCAGCTGCCCACCCTCAGTGGAGGCTGAGGGACACTGTAGGGCTGGCGCAGGGCCTGGGGCAGGTGCGGCAGGAAAGGGAGCTGGAAGAGAGCGCCTCCAGGCCCAGGGGAGCCGCCTGTTTACAAGGCTCATAGGCAATCAAAGTTTTATTGAACAGAATTGACTACTAGCTGGCTCCTTGTCACAGCCAGTTACCTCTAGCCAGGCGGTGCAGTGTTGGGGGGACCAACTTCCAGGAGCATCTGTCTGCCTCCCTAGGGCCAGGGTGCCTCTGCCTGGTGGTACTGTCCTCCACCTGCCCTGGTGCCATGCAGTGTGGAGGCCTTGACTTTCTGCAGCTGGGAGAGGGCCCAGTGTCCACTCCTGCTGATCTTTGAGGGTCAGTGTGGGAAGTGACCTTGGACTGGTTGGTCTAACTCTAACTCCTGAAACAAGTTTAGGCCTAAAGAGGGAAGGGACTTGGTCAAGGTCACACAGGGGCCAGGTCCCAGCAAGACATAGCCCACATAGTCCCACATAGCCCTTCTTGCTTTCTCATGATTTTTTTTCTTAATTGTCTGTTCTCTCCTCTGGATGCTTCTCTCCACTCTTGCTCATGGTCTGTACCCAGTATATGTCTGGTATATTCAAGATGCAGGAAGGAAGAAAGAATGTTCTCCTACCCCCACTCCGCACTGGACCTCATTACTACTTAGGATGACTCGATTCATTTGTGCATCCCTCCATCCATCCATCCATCTACCCATCATGCACTGCAGCTGCGTGCTGAGAACCATGACAGGGGCTGGGGAAACAGAGCCTAGTCGGCCGTCTCTGCCCTCCAGGGCCTGCCAGTCTAGTGGTTTCCAACTGTGGAGCTGTTCAGCCCAGAGCCCCGACTACCAGCAGGTCGCCCTTTAGTGTGACCTCTCCCCTGGGTAAGGGAATGGTAGGGCTTCAGCTTTCACCCCTTGCTGCAGAGAGACCCTCCTCTTCGAGTCGCTGCTGCTTGAGGAGTTGTATTAAATCAGGAGTTCTGAGTTCCTGTCCTGGCTTTGATGTTGATGTGCTCTGTGGCTGTCTACAAATCCCATCACCTGTTTTCCTCCTTCCTGAAGCCAGAGCTTGGCTCTGGCACTTCCACTTGACTTTGGATGACTCTGGCAGAGCCTCACTCAGGCCTGCTCCACACAGCTGTCTCTCCGCATGCTACTGTCAACTCCCTGGTCTATCCGGTTCCAGCCCTGTGCCTCCTCCTCACAGCTCATCTGTAGCTGGACTTGCCTCCAGAAGCAAGTGGTAGAGGTGGGATTTGAACCTGAGTCTTTCTGACCCAGAGTCTCTGCTGGGCTGGTCGGGAACCGTCTGGCTCTGGGCCTGCCGCCACCACTGGGTAACCTGGAGTCCCTGAGCCTCCAGTTCCTCATCTAAAAAGTGAAAAATATGGGGACCAACTGCAGAGTAGCAAGCTGTGCAGGTGAAGGCCCCCTTGAACAAGCCCAGGGAACACTACAAGGACTCTATTGTTGGTTTCAGGGGGACACACTCCCTGGAGGTGCTGGGGGGGTGAGAAACAGCGTGGAACTGGGAATCAGGAGAGGAGGGGAGTTCCCTACTCTAGGCTGTCTTCTGGGGTCCCCAGGATTGATTATCTTTCAGACTTCCTCCAGCTCTGATGCCAGGAGTCGGCAATGACATTTGCCCAACAGTGAGGGCGACCTCATGGGAGACCCACTTCATCTGGGTTCTGCCCAGATCCCTGCCCCTCTGTCTCCCAGGGGAAGGCAGGTGGCTGCTCCTCCCCAAAGCTTCTCACTTCCTTCCTCCTGGCCACACTGCCAACCCCTGGCCCATCCAGTTCCAGCTCTGTGCCTCCTCCTCACAGCTCATCTGTAGCTGGACTTGCCTCCAGAAGCAAGTGGTAGAGGTGGGATTTGAACCTGAGTCTTTCTGACCCAGAGTCTCTGCTGGTATTGTTCAACAGAGATAGAACATGAGCCACTTTTGTGATTTTCACATTTGAGGAGCTACATTAAAAAGTCAAAAAGAACAGATGAGGCCTGGGGTTGTGACTCAGTGGTAGAGTGCTTGCCTGGCATGCATAAGGCACTGGGTTCCATCCTCAGCACCACGAAAAAATGAATAAATAAAATAAAGGTATTATGTCTGTCTACAACTAAAAAATTTTTTAAAAAAAGAATAGGTGAAATGAATAACATTGACCCCATATACCAAAAATACTATTGCAAAATGTAATCAGCAACAAACTTCTTAATGAGCTGAATGACACTCTTTTTGCGTTAAAACTTCAAGGTCTGCTGTGCGTTCACATGCACAGCCCGTCCCAGCAGGACCTACCACATCACCAATGCTGGGCGCTGGTGTGTGGGCTGCCATCTTGGAAGCTGCTGTCTTTGTCCTTCCTGCCCCTCCTTTCTGCTGAGTCACAGAGTGATTCAGCATAAAAATCAGTCACCTTGCCTGGTCCCACTTCCCTAGTACTTCCTACTGTCCCTGGGGTCTGGACCTTCTTCCTTGGGCTCTTTTGGGGTGGGTGCTCCTCTTCCCTCACCTGCCCCCAACATCCCCTTGGTCTCCCATCCCTCCTTATCTCTCCTGGAGAAGGTCTTGTTGTTAGACAAGAAACCTTTGCAAAGGTGACACAAAGGTGACAAATGTTCCTCATTGACATTCAGGTTCTATCTGGGTTTGGGCCCTGTTGAATGGCACCTCTATCAAAACATCTCATTTGGAAATGTCAGAGTGGCTTTTGATAAGTCATCTGTCACTCTGATGGTGGCTGACAGATGCGGTAACAGTGCGGTGGTATCTAGTAGACTCCAGAACACATCTTTTGCAATGGTGTAGTATTTTATTTATTCAACGTGGCATGAAATCTCTCGCAAAGGAAAGAAACGATTACCCTTGCCCAGCCAGCGTCTCCAAAGTCTTCTGGATTCTAGCTTTCTGGTGCCTTCTTACCTAACATGGGGTCAAGGTCTCCCCATCACTGCAGCCAGCTCTGGGCAGCTCCTCTCTATGCAGCAGCAGCCAGGCCCGCCACCCCTTGCCAATGCTGCTGCACTGGGCTGGGACCCGGGCTCTGAGGCAGGTGCTCAGGGTCACCTCCCTGGGTCCTGGCTCTAGGTTCTGAAAACGGCTCACCATTCAGGAGGAAATGCAGCCTGTCCAGGGCCATTGTTCCCTGGTGTAACTTAGTGCCCCCCCTCTTTGTTTCCTCTTGCTCTTCCTCTCTCTCCCTCTCACCCCCATTCTCCCAGGAGCTCCAGCTCCCCCACTGTGCTGACCCAAGTGCCGACTATCCCTATTTCCTCTCAATTTCAACTGAAACAAGAGTCGTTTTGAAAGAAACAGTTACTAAAAGCTAAAGACAATTAATAGCACTTATAAAATTAATAAAAATAACAAGAAGCATAGCAACAAGTGCCAAGATTTATCAGGCCACATGTTTCTGATCCAAAGTAAAGGCAGAGCCGGGCGTGGTGGCGCACGCCTGTAATCCAAGTGACTTGGGAGGCTGAGTCAGGAGGATCGCGAGTTCAAAGCCAGCCTCAGCAACTTAGTGGGCCCTAAGCAACTCAGTGAGACCCTGTCTCTAAATAAAATACAAAATAGGGCTGGGATGTGGCTCAGTGGCCGAGTGTCCCTGAGTTCAATCCCTGGTTCCAAAAAAAAAAAAAAACCTTTCAAAAAATAAAATAAATAAAAAAAACAACGTCAAGGCAGTGAAGTCCATGGTGGACGGGCTGGTCCAGCCCAAGCCTAGTTCCCACCCCTTCCCTGTCTCCCCAGGCTTCTGGAGCCCTGCTCTTTTCTCCCCATGGAGGTCTTCTTTCCCCCACTCCTTCAGCCCTCCTCCTCACTGTCTGGGGTTGGGACCTTGGCCAGGTAGTGCAGGTGACCCAGCATGGTGGATGGCAGCTCTCTAGAGGACCCTGGACTGTCACTGAGAGGAGAAGGGAATTGCTATGCTTGTCTTATCAGTAAGTGGCAACCCCTGCCTCCCAGGGCCACCAGCGTGATTGCCGGTGTGTGACATCACACGTGTGGAGGTGCCTGTGAGCCTGTCCCCGGTGCCCACTGCAGCGTGCTGCAGGAGAGGCTCCTCCCCCTCTTTGGCAACAGGCTCCGCCCATTCTCCATCCATTCATTCTCTGTCCTCTGTGGAGAAATAATCTCGAACATATAGCATGTGTTGTTTTTCGGTGTGAGCTGTTCCCTGTCCCCTCTGGGGACCAGGTGGTCGTTTCTGCAGAAGGCAGCAACTTGTAAAGAAAAGAACTCTCGCTCCGGGTTGGAGCCACCTGCCTCTAGTTTCAGCTCTGCAACTTCCTGTATGGCTCTGGGTGAGGAAGTCACCTCAGTTTCCAAATCTGTGTAATGATTTAAGGACACCAGAGTCTCAGAAATGGACCTGACATTGTCAGGACTCACTTGTGAGTTCACTTTGGTCCCTTCCCTAGCCTTGCCCTCTCCTTTGCAGGCATGAGGTAGAGAAGGAAGCAGGGATGATTGACAGAAGCCCTCTGCCCTGGCCCCCTGGCTTGGAGTAGACCAGTGCAGAATTCAGTGGGACGGGCACATCGCCCTCTGACTGTCGCCATCCCCCCACCACAGACACATGGTCAGGCTCCTCCTCTGTGGCTCCAGCTAGCCACGCCTGGGGAGAGACCGCCACCTTAACAGGAAGCTGCAATTGAGGAGGACCCTCACTGCCAGCCAGGGGGAACAAAACTTCTCCTGCCTCACCCCCATGGGTTGAGCAGATCCTGAGGCAGAGGGGCTATGGAATGGAGCAGTCCCAACCCCTGCCCTGAGACGCTCAGGAGGCCAAGGAATGCCCCATGGCTTTTGCTAATCTAGGTAGGTGCTGTGGGAGCAGGAGGTGTCCCAAAGGATATGATAGCTGAGCTGACACTTGAAGGATAATTAAGAGGTCCCCAAGCAGAGAACGGAAGGACATGCAAAACATGGAAGCACAAAAGAACCACCCGCTTGCTCCAATTGAATGGAGGGGAGAGGAGGGCGGAGCTGGGGGTGTGGGGATGGGGCTGCTGCTAGAGCCAGCCCAAGGGCCTGCCCTGGAAAGCAGAGCAAGCGACCTCTCATCACAAGGACAGAGTCAGGAGACACATGGTCAGGCCTGATACAGATGGAAAGCCGGGATGGGGACTGTGGGGTGTGGGACAGAACTGCAAGGGCGGCTTCAGGGAGGAAATGGGATCAGGCAAGCCATGAAAACTGACCAGTGATGGAGTGGGACGTGGCTCTGACCACCATTCCCATCTTACCAAGCAGCCCTTCCCCTGAGGCCCCCTTTTCTCTGACCCTGCATTGGTGCAGCAGATGGACAGAGATGGGCCTGTCCCCACTCTACCTACTGGGAAAGAAACTCATTTATTGAATCCCTGCCGTATGCCAGACACTGTGCCTCAGTCTCTATCAGCATTATCGCATGGAATCCCCAAGAGAACCCGGTGAGCTGCTGTTCTCATTTTATGATATGGAAATTGACACACGGAGAGGTTAAGCAGCATATTCAAGGTCCTGCACCTGGGCAGAGGGCACACGGCAGGATTTGAACTGAAGGCCTATCCTGAAGTCCCTGTTCTTTGCACCACACCGTGCACAGCACTTAGTTCCCAGCTTCCTGAACCTGGTCTCCGTGTAGCTCTGGGGTTCTGGAGGAATTTATGTGACACCAATGCTGCTTTCATCATTAGAAGGCTGTCAGCAGGGTGACAGGGAACAGCAGATATGGAGCTGTCACAGTGGAGAAAAACGAGGCGCTGAGGAGGGCACTCCATCACCGCCCTGCCTGGTGAGACTCCTTGTCATAGTCCTGCTCCGGGAGCGTCCCTGTGCTCGTCCCAGCCCCTCTCCAAGCAGGCAAAAGTCAACTCAAAATCCACCCCTGAGTTCTGACAGATGAAGTCATCTCGTGGCAGGAGGCCAACCATCATCTTCAGACCCAAGCAAGGGCTAACTCAATGCTTAACATTGGGGGGCAGTCAGAGGCCCCACTGAGAATCTGACCAAAGCTGCGGGCATCCTCCCCAGAAAAACACACCTGTGCTCACGCACGAACATGTCTGCGTGCAATACAGCTAATTCCCAGACCCGCTCCACTCCAGCCAAGGACTCCAAAGGTTATAAGGGCTTTCTCTCTGGAGACACCAGCAGGATAAGTCTCTGAAGAGTAAGCAGAGTTTCTGACAGTTGTCCCTTCTGACCCCTTCCCCATCCTGAAGCTCCTGGAGAAAGTGAACGAAATGTAACCCAGGTCCAGTCATCCGTTTTAGGGTGTACTGGCAGCACCCTGCACGGGGAGGCTGAAGCCACTGGCACAGCAAGAGTGCTGGATTATTCGTCCATTCAAATTGCTCAGGGTCCTCTGTGTCCATCACAGTGGGGGTGGCTGCCCAGGCCATCAGGAGTTGGTTGTGCACATGAAAATCTGTCAGGTTCAGAGCCCCTCAGGATGCTGGCTCTCAGAACCCTTGGGTGCCTGCCTTGGGCAGGATTCATTGGAAAATGTTTTGTAGGAGGAGGACCCATTGCTGTGGGGGGCTGAGGTCCCCCTTGGCCACCTTAGAAAGTTCCTGTCCCTCCCTGTGGGAAGCACGTGCGTTTGTAGTACAGCTGCCTAATCACTTGTTTAAACTAGATGTTTCCTGTGTAATGACTCCTGGCTGGGACCAGAGTCAGCCGTCAGCTGTCCCCTGCAGGGACTAACCCTGCTGGATGGATCTGGTCCCCACCGGCTGCAGTAGCAGGGGCAGTCCTTCCTGAGCTGAGCTGGCCATGTGGGGGAGCACCGAGGGCACTGGGTGGGGTTGCTCTTTGCAAGATGGCCAGGAATTGACACCCTCGTCCTTCCCTCACCTGCCCAGTTACTCCTGGCCACAGAAAGAACCAGGACATAAGGGGTGGTGGAGTGCGGAGCCACGGGTGGAGCATCTTGGGTCGTTTCCCAGCTCTTCCAGTGGCACTCAAAGGGCCGCTCCTGGCACAGGACCGTCCTGCGCACATTTGCACCTGTCTCCCCGCTGAGGAAGACAGGAAATCTGGCAGCAGCTAAGGCTTCCCTGTCCCTGGGGGACAGCGACAAAGCCAGCAGATTTGCTGTTTGCCTAGAGTTTTGAGGTCTGGGGACAGAGGCGCTGGAGAAACATAAGCTTCAGCCACGTTAATTATTAGTATTTTTATCATTATTGCAGGGAGAATGGTCCCCCTGTTAGTTTCCTGGGAAGAGGAGCTGGCACCATCCGAGTTACCCAGGAGAGCAAGCACTGCAAACACCGCCTCCAAACCCACTCCCCTCTAAGCTTTTCCACCTGGCCGGGCACCGTGCCCTCTGCCTGCTGCCTCGCGCATCGCACAAGCACAGGAGTGTGTAAGTACACACACACTGTGGCAATGGGTTTGCTCTCGTTCCTATCTCACTGATCTCACTGCAAGAAAACTGACTGAGCTATAGTGGAGACATGGAGGGGCGGGGGTGATACCCCTGCTGTGGGCTTTCTGCTTAAAGCACCATATTCTGTAGGCTCTCTCAGCCTAGCCTACAGGAAAGCAGGGTCTTCAGCATCACACAGTGCTGCACTTGAGTCATGGCTTCTACATGTCCTAGCCATGTGACCATGGGTAAGTTGCTTAACCTCTCTGAGCCTCCATTTCCCCTGCAGTGAATGTAACACTACTGTCTCAGGTTGGTTGTGTGGATTATTTTTTTTTTTTTTAAGTTTTGTGAAAGGTCCAGCACCTAGTAAGCTTTCAATAAATTGTACCTGTTAAATTCAAGGCAGATAATTTTATTCCCATTTTAAAGATGAAAAGAAACTGAGGTTCAGTGAGACTTTCCCAGGGTAGAGTTGTAATTAGAACACCTGAGTTCCACCCAAGTCAGACCTTTCTTTCTTTTTAACCTGGGGATTGCCACTGAGTTACACCCGCAGGTCTTTTTATTTTTTATTTTGAAACAGTGTTACCAAGTTGCCCAGGCCCACCTTGAACTTGCAATCCTCCTTCCTGGGCCTCCCCAGGAGCTGGGATTATAGGTGTGCACCACCACACGGGGCCAGCCAGATCTCTTAATGCCAAACCTTCGAGGGTCACTTTCTGGGGAGGCCTGTGTGGTGGTGCTATGGGACCAATCAGCTCCTCCAGTTAGCCATCTGGCTCTCCCCTGCAGCCAGCTCTGTCCTCCCCGGCCTGCCCCACACACCTGTCTGCCCACCTGGGGACTTCTCAGAGATGTGCCCACAGCCGGTGCCCAGTGCTGTAGTACAGTGAGGTGCCAGGTGGGGTGAGGGAGTGTGGGCAGTAGAAGAGACCCCAGAAGAAGGAAGAAGCCTGAGGTGGGAGAAGATGGTGAGAGATGAGAAGGAGAAGGGAGGATGGAGAAGAGACAAGAGAGTCCTGACAGCAGTGAGGGAGGGGACAGGCACAGGCCTCACACTGCCTCAGGGAGAACTGTGTGGCTGGGTCCTGCAAGCCCCACCAAGAGAAGCCCCCCCCATTCAGAGAACCTGTTTCTTCCTATCAGATAATAATACCACGTGCTCAAGTCTAGAGGCTACTATGGTCTGAGCATGTGTGCCCCCACCACCAAATTCACATGTTGAAGTCATCTCCAAGGTGGTTTTAGGAAGTAGGGTCTCTGTGGGTGATTAGGTCATGAGGGTGGTACCCCCATGAGTGGGGTTAGTGCCCTTGTGGAAGAGGCCTCAGATAGCCGCCTGGTCCCTTCCACCACACAATGACACGTGAGACCACAACCTTCCCTCTGTGAGCCAGGAAGCAGGCCCCCATCAGATCCTGAATCTTTTGACACCTTAATCTTGGACTTTCCAGCCCCCAGAATCATGAGAAATAAATCTGTTGTTTACAAATTACCCAGTTTATGACACTTCGTTATAGCAATCCAAATGGACTAAGACAGTGGCAAATTGAGCTATGAAATAAAATACAATGGAATTTTGAATTTGTAGTGTATGAATTATATCTCAAAGCTGTTGTTTATGTAATTATATAAATAGGTATATGTACATGCATGTTGTATATGGTGTAAACATGTGAGTATGTGTGTAGATGTCTATATGTAATCACATATATGTGTAATTGTTAAGAACACTATTTCTGAGCGAGCCTGGTGGATCCCTGATGGGATCCGTAATCCCAGCAGCTTGGGAGACTGAGGCAGGAGGATCACAAGTTCAAAGCCAGCCTCAGCAACTTAGTGAGGTTCTAAGCAACTCAGTGAGACCCTGTCTCTAAATAAAATATAAAATGGGTCTGGGGATGTGGCTCAGTGGTTAAGTGCCCCTGGGTTCAATTCCCAGTACCCCCCCAAAAAAAAGCACTATTTCTTGCCCCTTACTGGTTGCAAGAATCTTAACTTCTTTTTATCGTCAGTTTCCTTGTCTGTTCAATGGGAATAATATAATAGAGTTATGAGGATTTAAAATGATAATAGCAAGTGCCTGGCAGAGAATAAGCCCTTAATGCAACTCACTAATTTTATTGCCCCCATTTCTGTTAGACAAGGCATGTTTTGTTTTGTTTTGTTTTGTTTTGTTTTGTTACTAGGGATTGAACTCAGGGACACTCAACCACTGAGCCACATCCCCAGCCCTATTTTGTATTTTATTTAGAGGCAGGGTCTCACTGAGTTGCTTAGGGCCTCGCTAAGTTGCTGAGGCTGGCTTTGAACTCACAATCCTCCTGCCTCAGCCTCCCAAGTGCTGGAACTACAGGCATGCGCCACCGCGCTAGGCTAAGGCATGTATTATTACCCCATTTTAGAGTTGAGGAAAGGGCGCCTGAGGATGCCTTGGGTGCCGGTGCGGAAGGCAGGTGCCTTGTCTACCTCTAGGATGCTGTGCATAGGGTGGGGCTCAGTGGACATTGGAATACTGAAAGTCATGTCCCTCTGCTGGGGTGGGGGGCTGGCACTGGAATGCACAGCTCTGGGTGGCTGAGCTCTCTGGGTCAAGCCAGGCTAATCACCTGGGGCGGCTGAAGAGGTCCTCCTAGCCCTGGAGACCACCGGAGCCTAGAGGCAGTGGACCTTTCCAGAACTGCACAGGGGCTAAGCCACACTCCATGTGAGTCACTTAACCTCTGCATGCCTCAGTTTCCTTATCTGTAAAATGGGAATGCTAGTAGTTCCCGCTCAGAGGTGGCAGTGGGGCTCAATGCGTTAACACACAGAAGCACTCAGGTTAGTGCTGACCCATACACTAACTGCCGTGGATACTGAAGCCTTAGGCTAGGGGGAGCAAGCAATCACAGTGGGGCCCCCCCATCTCATGCTTTTCTTGGAGCAGGAGGGAGGACTAGAAAAAGCAAGGAAGGGAAAAGAAAACCCCAGCAAATGCTCCCCTGTCTTCTCCCAGCTCCGCAGCTCCTGGGGGAACTGAGCTGCATAATACAATGGGATTTAATAAAATGCCTTTAACTCACAAACTTTGTCTGCTGCCAGCTCCTTAATTAAATTGCCTAATGCTGCTTTGCGATGGCAGCACAAGCCCCTGTGTTTAAAGAGCACGGTGTTGCCATGGCGCTCCCCGCCAGGGCCAGGGCGTGTGGGAGCATTCAGATGAGGCAGGGCGGCCCCGCCCCGCGTCCTCCCACCAGCCCCTCACCCCTGGCCCCCGCCCACGCACAGCCACACAGCCGCACAGCAGCAATGGACAGACTCGGCTGTGGAAAGGATTGAATCTAGCTGAGAATGCCGAGCCGGGGCTTTGGAAATGGGAGATTTGGGGGTGTCTGCACAGAGTAGAGTTGGTCTGGCTGTGGGGGTTCCAGCCCAGGGCAGCCCCACGCCCCCTCTCCTGCTGCAAGCAGCCGCCTCCTCCTCCCCTGGTGCGCGGCACAAATATGCTTGTCTGTGTGCTCCAAGGCTTAGAAAGGTCGGGAAGCCCTGGCCTAGAGTCTGATTGGTTTGATGAGAAACGGGGTTTGTTCTTTGACTCAGGGTGGGAGTGGGGAGTGGAAAGAGAAACTCGCTTTCTTAGGGATTTTCCCTCTGAGGCAGTGGTTCTCTGCCCTGGCTTTGCAGTAAAACCAGTTGGGGATCCCCTCCCCCCTGCAATGTTTTATTACGAAAATTTTCCACAGTGAGGTGAAAGGAATTTCACAGTGAGCAACCACTCGCCCCCACCTAGCTTCCGCTACACTAGCTTCACTACACTAGCTCTTCTTCCATCTCTCTCCATCTGTCCATCCACCCATCTTATTCTTCATGCATTTGAAAGTGAACTGCAGACATCAGGGTCTTTTGAATGCTTCAGAATCTACCGGGTTCATGTTTTGTTAATAGTTTCTTTAGTTTCTTTTGATTCAAACTTACATACAAAGAAATCCTGAAAGTGGGGGGGGGGTGTTCAATACCATGCCCAGATCCTCTGTCTCAGAGATGGGTCTACTGCTCTAGAGGGAGAGGTAGGCATTGGTGTATTTTAAAGATCCTGTAAGTCTATGGCTGCAGCCAGAGCAGAGAAACAGAGATAACAAGAAGCAAATGATTGCCATTTCTATGTCCCCCCGCAGAAGGCAGAACCCTCCTGACCTCATCCACGCCTGTCCCCTGCTTACTCTTCCAACGCCCTGCCCCTTCTTCTGGCACTCTGCGTGTGTGCATCTGTGCCCACGTTCATGCTTCTCTTGCTTCTCTTCCCGTGCTCTTCTGTGTGCATGTGGAACCGTCTGTTCTCACATTAACATTCCTGAGGTCTCATGATATTTTTCAAATGGCAGAATCCACATCTGTTTCAGATTCCGAGCATGTCACAGCAGTGAGGCCATACATGTTCTCATGATAACCAGGGTCCTTACGATGACCAGGATGGTGGCCATGGACAGGGATGGTGATGCTAGAGGAGGGTGCTCACCGTGATGCATGGTGATGGCAGCAAGCAGAGGATGCTGTGGGTCACAGCTGAGGACAATGTACGTGGCAGTGATGGGGCTGGTGACGTTAACAGGGAAGGTGGGCTGACTGTGGCTATGGCACAGTGGTGAATCTCAGGTGGTGGCATTGAGATGATGGTGGCTGCCATGGTGATGTTGCCCATCCCTGCGAGATTTTTGTGCCAATACATGTTTATTCGCTGCAGTGGTACCTGTCTGGGAAGAATGTTGGTTGTCGCATGGCAGGAAGGTGGCCCTACACACACACTTGGGACCCCTTTCTGCTTGAAGTGTGGCTCCTTCTGAAATTGAGACCACCTGAGAACCTTCTCCTGGTGGAGCCCTAGAACAGGCTCCTGCAGAGCAGCAGCTCCTGCTCAGCTGCCTGTCCCACTGCACTTGAGACAGAGTCCCAGGGTTCTGTCTGGTGGATCATTAGGAACATACATGTATTTAAGGTGAACACCTGCACTGGGGATGCCAGCCATCCTCATGATCAATAGAGATTTTATTTGCTCCCTGTGAGGTTTCCTGTTCCCTTCATGCCTACTAAGCTCCAGGGAGGACAAAGAGGGGTTGCTCTGCTCCCTGGGGCTTAACCCTGGCAGCAGGGCAGAAAGGAGCCAGGTCCCACAGGACTCCTCACTCGCTCAGCAGGGCATGGCTGGCACCCCTCTGAATTGTACTGGGCTGCAGAGAGAGGTTAAAGGATGGGAACCAAAATTTGGGCCGCTAAAACACACTACAGATATACATGTACAGCCCAGAGAATGATGCTGGAAAATTCTTTTAAAATAATGTCCAACCCATTCATTTTACAGACAAGAAAACCAAGGTCAAGTAGACAGCAAATAAAACCTACGTTGAGAACATTGTATATAACATCTCCAATGACGCAAAGTGACCTTGCTCCTGCGAGCTGAGGGGATCTTTAGAATGGTCCTGAGAGTAGGCAGGATACCCTGCTCATCTGACAGATGGCTCCCGAGGCTCCCAGATTCTTTCCACCAAACAACCAGCCTGGTGATGCTTACATAGCACTCCCAGCTCACAGTGATGGTCTCACACGCATTTTCAAATCTTTTGTACATCTCTGTCAAAAAGACTGGAAGTTGGGCTGGGGATATGGCTCAGTTGGTAGAGTGCTTGCCTCGCAAGCACAAGGCCCTGGGTTCAATCCCCAGACCCACCAAAAAAAAAAAAGGAAGTAGTGGTCTTATACCCACTTTTCAGAGAAGAAAACTGGGCATTATCAAGGTGAAACATCTTGCCTGAGTTGGCACAGTTGGTAGGTGGCAGAGTGGGAACTAGAGCCCAGATCTCTGCTAGCTTCCGTCGCCACCATAACAAAGTACCACAAAGGGAGCCTTAACATGACACGAAGGTATTGTCTCACAGTACTATTGTCTCATAGTTCTGGAGGTGGGAAGTCCAAAGTCAAAGTGAATATAGGGTCCCCCTCCTCTGAAGGATGTAGGGGAGCATCCTTCCGGGCCTCCACTAGCTTCTGGTGGTGGTCATCCACGGTGACATTGCTGGGCTCACAGCAGCAGCACTTTGGTCTCTACCTCCGTTGCATATGGCTTTCTCCCTATGTGACTGTCTTCACATGGCATTTTCCTCTTCTTATAGGGACACTAGTCACACTGGATTAGGTTCTTTCCTATCGACCTCATCTTCATTCAATTTGATCTGTAAAGACCATTTTCAAATAAGGTCACATTCACAGGTAGCAGGTAACCTACACTCCTTAGGACTTCCATATGCCTTTTTGGGGGGACATAGTTCAACCCAGGACAGCACCCGGCTCCCAAGGTGGTGACCTTGCACCAGGCGCTGTCTGCACCCTGCTTCTTTCACCCCACCCTTTCTCTCCTCCCTCTTCCCTTCCCGAGGACAAGTGCTCCCTCTCCTGCAATGCAGAACATGGCGGGCTGAGAGCACTTTCCATTTTCTGCTCTTTCCAAATTATTACCAGCTACTAAAATAGAATCATGAAATATAGGTAGGCTTTTTATCTTTTTTATTCCCAGACCGTAAAAATCATTAAGGTTTGCTCTTAATTAGTTTAATTTTGAAGCTTCTAAATATTGATTTAACCTACACTCCTTGGTACTTGCCACAGTCACTGAATTATGCCTGTTATCGATCACAGATGGGAGCATCTCCTTCCACTGGTCCCCCAGCCAGCATGCTGGCTCCGGAAGGCATGGATGGGCATTGGGGAGAGGGAGCCTGTACCTGACTGGTAAAGACCGACCTTCCATTGAAGAAGGGCTGCTGAGTATAAGCCAAAGGCCTGGTTTTTCTCTTGGGTTGGCCCAGACCCAGGGGAACTTGGTAAAGAAGAAGCTGGGCTAGGGGTGTAGCTCAGAGCTTCCCTTGCCTGCAAGAGGCCCTGTCCCATCCCAGTACCAAAAAGAGAAGTCAACTGAAAATCTCCCCCATTCCATTCTAATCTTGAGCAAGAAGGGGGCTGGAGGAGGGTGTGTCCTTGGCCACCATAGGTGAGATATGGAGCTGGTCATCCCCACAGCAGTGAACACAGTGCTGACTCTCTGGTCAGGTCCCTACCCAAGGCCTAGTTCACAGTCAGACTCCATCAATGGCTACTGCTATCATCACTGCCCTCCCACTGGGAAGACGAGGACTGGACTTGGAAGCCTTGTCCCCATCACCTGTTTGCTGTGATCTTGGGCAAGACACTCAATGCTCTTTCCATTAAAATGGGGGTATTGGCATCTGTGAGAACAAATATGTCTTACTCATTCTGCTATAAAAGAATACCACAGCCTGGGTGGGTATAAAGAACAAATTTATTTCTCACTTTTCTGGAGGTGGGAAGTCCAAGATCAAGGTGCCTGCATCTGTGAGGGCTGCTCTCCGCTTCCAAGATGGTGCCTGGTACACTCACATGGCAGAAGACAGACAAAAAAGGGACCAAATGCCCTCCCTTTCATAATGGCATTAATTGGTCCGGGAGGATGGAGCCTCCATGACCTGAATACCTTCACGAAGGCCTCATCTCCCAACTCCGGGTTACTGGAGATTGAGTTTGCAGCGCATGAATGTGGCGCATACATTCAGACCACACAGCACAGGATGGTGGGTATAGAAGCATCTCAGCTGCAAGGTGTATCGGGTCTTGACAGATATGATGACTGCTGGCTGTAGCCCTTACTGCCTCATCTGCCCTCTTCCAATGCCCTCTGCCTGCAGTCTCGTGTGCAGGCAATGACCTCTTCACCACGTTGTTCACACTTCCAGGACCTACCAGGAATCTCTCCTTGGAATTCACTTCCTTTGTTTTTATGCCAGGCTCTCAGCTCCCGTGCAGAACATCCTCCACAGTCTGCACCCTCAGGCCTGCTGGTCCAGGCAACACTCCCTGTGAGTTTTTAAAAACAATTTTATTGAAGGACAATTTGCATACCATCAAATTCACCCATTTTTTGGCACAATGCAATGTTTTTAAGCAAATTCCTCTGATTTGACCAACTTCCTACGTGAGGTGGAGATGTAGTCTCTGCCCTAGGTTGTACCTTGCCCATGACAGCTTTTAGACCCTGGTAGAGAGTTTTCTTTGTTTTTAACCTGTGAGTCCCCTCCTGCCCTCCCTGTAATTTGTATCCCTAGCTGCTCATGTGCATGAAGGTTCTAGCATACAGTCAGGGCTCGGTTAGGGCCCCTTGGATAGAGTTGCCTTGTGGCCAGGACAGAGGAGGATTCTAGAACAATCTATCAGGATAGTAACAAGCTCCTCCTTTATACATATACTTTTATTTTTTATTTTTGTTTTGTTTTGTTTTGGTTTGGTTTTTGGTTTTTTGGGGTTTTTTTTGTGGAACCAGAGATCGAACTCAGGGACACTCAGCCACTGAGCCACATCCCCAGCCCTATTTTGTATTTTATTTAGAGACAGGGTCTCACTGAGTTGCTTAGGGCCTTGCTCAGTTGCTGAGGCTGGCTTTGAACTCGCGATCCTCCTGACTCAGCCTCCCAAGTTGCTTGGATTACAGGCGTGCGCCACCACGCCCAGCTCATATACTTTTAAATTGAGCACTGCTGGGTGTCACTGTCCTTGGTGTCTAGACTTGGACCTTAGAGGCTATCAGGTGTTCATCAGAACCACCTGGAGAATCTATTCAGCCACAAGTTACTAGCCCCCCGCCCCCCAGGGCTCTGACCTCAGAGGGCAGGGTGGGCCCCCAAATCTGCATTTCTGACAAGTTTCCCCTTTTTGCTGGTACTGGACCCCAGTTTGGGAACCACAGCTGAAGCCCAATCCCTCTGCTTTGCCTATGAGGAGTCCAAGGCCTAGGGAAAGAAAGAAGAGACCCGACTGCAAAGTCTGTCCCCAGTCCTATCTGTGCTGTGTCCCCTGCCACTGCTTCCCCTCCTCTGCCCTACTGTACTTCCTCTGTGGCTTCCAAGAAGCTGGATGAGGAGTGGAGAAGGAGGAGAGAGCTGGGGGGCACTGCGGGAGGTTGGGGAGGAACAAAGGAGAGGACTGGGTGAGGGAATGGCCAGGGCAGCCCTAAAAGAGGTGGCGAGGACTGACAGGCCATTCTCACTGCACTTAAGGGGGCGGGGATGGGGGGTGGGGGGAGGCACCAGCGGCCTCAGCTGCGGCCATTTATCTCGGTGGCCGAGACAGCTGACAGGGGGAAGGCGCGCGCCCTGCGCGAGACCAAGGCTCCTTCCGCTGCGTGATTTATCTCTGAGCTTCATCTGGCAAACCTGCTGATGAAATGAGTCTCCTTTTCTCTCCGCCTCATCAATTTTCATTCTGATTTCATTTTCCTTTTCCGTTAGAAGGGTTTGGCCTTTCTCCATGTTTAACTGGCCTGCTCCCCGCTCGCTCTGCCTCCCTCCCCACCTCACCCCAGGGTCCGGCCCCCTGCACCACAGCCCTGGGAGACACCGAAACCCCTCACGAGCAGCACTGGACGCCCCATCGCTACCTCCTTATTAGTGTGGGGCCACCAAGCCACTGTCCCTGCCCTTGAGCAGCTGACAGTCAGAAAGGAGCCCAGCATTCCCTTGGAGGGTGGAGGCAGCAAGGGATTGGTTAATGGAGGGGTACAGATGGTCAGGGAATAGTCACAGGATCCAATGAGGCTTTGGAGACAGAAAGGAATTCTCCAGACATGCAGTCGAGGAAGAGACCTCTGGGCACTGGCCCTGTGTGTGCACAAACCTGAGGATGGGAAAGAGCATTGCTTACTTCTCTCTGAAGTTGTCCCTCTTTTTCCCCTGACCTGCCCCTAGCTCGCAGGGATTCACTGTGGCTAAGGGGGCATCCTGAGGTCCTGGCTATGGCAGGGAGTCTTTAAAGAATAGGGCAGGGTCAACCCAGCACACCTGACCTGATCCCAGGAAGGGAGGCTGGTGGATCTCCTGGCTCAGCAGCTGGGCGTGACTGCCCATTTGGTTGGTGACTGGCCAAGGTGGAATGACTGTAGGATGTCATCCAGCAGGATAGTTAGAGGTCCTCTGTGAGCAGCCCCCTCAATCCCTGCAAGGAGCCCCTGGGAACAGAGGCTCTGTCACCTCCACGGAGCAGTTGTAGCTGGGTGGTTTATTGGCTAAGTTTTGGATCAGACATCAGGGTCTCCCAATGCCCCGGGTCCTAGAGCTGTCCTGAGGACTGGAGGGCCTGCGGCATGCTTATAGTGACATAGAAGAGGACAGATTCTCTTAGGAAGGAATGTCAGCCTGCAGTAGAAAAGCTCAGAGAAAGAGGGTTCCCTGATCAACTAGGTCAAAGGTGATCTAGAAACCAAGGTTCAGTCCAATACCTCCAACAAATTGAGGTAGATAAGGGAAAGACACTCCACTGAACCCAGGCGCTTTATAGACATCTTCTTTAGATTTCCTGGTGAGGCAGGCCTTTCCCCATCCTGTAGATGAAGAATCTGAATGAAGATGTTCAAGATCACAGGGCCAGCCAGCAACAGGACTTGATTCAAAGTTTAACCTCTACCCTGAGCTCCCAGAGGGGCTGGAGGAGTGTGCAGGATTCTGGAGAGAGTTCCAGAACGGTGAAGGTTAGCACAAGATTATGTGAAATCCAGGGGCCAAAACTTGACTCAGAGGAAAGTGCCTTCCTCACCCAGAGGCCAGTGATGGGGAAAGTCTAACGTGGCCCTGGAGGGAAGGAGAGCAGGGTGTGTACCCAGGGAAAACAGGCTCTGGGGTGGCATTTGTCTCCTTGAAGTCGACAAGGAAAGAGGCAGAAGGGTCAGCCCAACCATCCTACCTGCCAGGCAGTGGGTCCTCTGGGCTCCTGAACTCTGAGACAACCAGCCCCTGCCCCTTGTCCTTTTTTTCTCCCTCCCTTCCTCTTTCTTCTTCAGATGTTCTGAGCTCCTACTGAGTGCCAGACTGTTGCAAGACTGGAGGCTTGGAGCACAGCTTCTGCCCCAGGGAGCTCACAGTCTGCAGGGAGAAGCACCAGGTTCTGATGAAGGGACTTGGGCACCAGGGGTCAGAGACAGCTTCCCTGAGGGTTGGCAGAAGCCCTGGCAGTGAGAGGAGGTGGGCTCAACCTGGAGCTGCTCTCCATGGCCGGTTGCCTGGTCGCAGGCTGGCTCGGCTCCCCTGCAGCGTGTTTTGGTGCAGTGCAATCAGATGGAAATGACTGTGTGCTACCTGCTGGCGCCCTCCATCCTAATTAAGAAATAACGAGGCAGGCTCCCTTCCAGGCCTCCAGCTCTCACGCCCTCTGCCTGGGCCGGCCAGGGACCTGGCATTGTAGAGAATCCTGCCTGGCGACAAGTCCCTTCCTGTCCAGGCCCAGAAAGGGTTTTTACTGGAACCCTGG
>JAJEJO010002483.1:72748-110896 GCA_020662805.1 Glaucomys volans | reverse complement strand
TTAGATGTTGATAGACCTTTATTTTATTCATTTATTTATATGTGGTGCTGAGAATTGAACACAGGGTCTCACACATGCCAGGAAAGCACTGTACCACTGAGCCACAAGCCCAGCCCATAACAGTATAATTTGTTCAATTTATTTTCCCAGTACCCCCATTTTTCCTCCCTTCCTCCCTTTGCCTGGTTAAATCAAAATATCTTTAAGGACTTTAGGGTTTGAAAGTATATTATAAAGCACACAAGTACTGCCAAAGTAGGAAGCAGATCAATTGAGGATTAATCCCAACCCTCTGTCTCTGTCCACATCCAGCCCATGATCCCAAATCACAAGGTCAGTGCTTCTTTGCCATAATACTCACTTACACCTTCAGGGCCATTTAAGTTTTCCAATCTGATGCTGTTGTAAACCATTTGGTATCACATACACTTCGATGTGTATTTCTATGCATTATCCCATTATTACTTGAAGACAATCCCCCAGAAGTACTATTCCAAGGCAAAAGATATATACATAACATTCCAATTCTTACTACTCCTTTGCTCCTAAGGAAGATTATAGCCATTTACATTTCCATAAAGTTTATGAATAAGTCCATTTTCTCACAACCACGCAACTAAAGGTATTATGAATCCTTAAGCATTTGACAATTTTAGACATGTAAATAGCATCTCATTGTCTTTTAAAATTGCATGTCCTTAATTAATGATGGAGTTGATTGATCATTGACGCTTATGTTCCTATTTTTCTTTACAGGGTTTATAAGTGTTTGTTATTGATTTGTAAGAAGGTTTCATAAGTCAAATATATTATTCCTTCATCACATATATTACAAACATTTCTCTTGAATTCTACAGATCTGAAACTTTTTTCGTTGAGATTATTTGCCAAACAAATTTAATTTTTTATGTGGTCATTTCTCTGGTGAAGTTTGGCCTTCATTTTGGGCTCAGAAAGATTTTTCTTAGCCAATGATTATCAATTACATTTCTATTTTTTTTTCCTAATGCTATTGAACAAGAACTGCCAGCATAAAGTATAATTTGAAACATTGAAGCACATGGTACAGCCAGGTTTTCCACTGTGGTTCTTGATTTGTGTTTTTATTTATTTTTATTTTATTTCTTATTTTTAGATATATAAGACAATAGAGTGTATTTTGACATATTATAAATACATGGAGTGTAACTTACTCTAATTCAGATCCTATTCTTGTGGTTGCAAATGATCTGGAGATTCACTGTGTTGTATTCATATATGAACATTTCATTTCACTGTCTTTCCCATTCCTACCCCTCCTTTCCCTTCATTCCCCTTTTGTCTAACCCACTGAACTTCTATTCCCCACAACCCTTCCTGTGTGTTAGCCTCCACATATCAGAGAGAACATTTGACCACTGTTTTGGGGGTGGTGGTTTATTTAACTCAGCATGATAATCTCCAGGTTTTAGTGATTCCCATCCCTGAGTTTCAAGCTTCAGGGTTGTGCTTGACTTGAACAGAGAAAGTGTTATACCTATTTTTCAAAGTTGTAGCAGAGTTTGTGAAGGAGGGTGTGAGGAAGGAAGGGGTAGAGTTAATAGATTGGGCAATTCCTGTGTCTATACAGTGTGAGAAATTCCTCATCTCCCAGTACTTCTCCACATGCCAACTTACTTGTACATTTCAGGGATAGAATGGGATTTTGCAGTGATCCACATCATCATTTTGTACCCTTAATTTGTCCACATTGCTGCAGGTGACTGTTTTGCAAATTGTTTCAACAGGACAATCACAAATTTCTTCCCTTACCTTTGAATAATGACTCCCTCAAAGTTCTTCAAGCAGCCTCCCTTAAGCGCCTACCTGCTGCCTAATCCCCACACCATGTGCCATGTTTCAAGTTTTGTAATGGCCACTCCACTCTCCAGAGCCAAACTCTGTTCTAGTTATGTTTTGCTGCCTAGAAAACTGTTCCCAAATCCAGTGACTTAAAAACAAAACCATTTTATTATATATCATGGTTTTGTGGGTCAGGAATTTGGTTGGGGTGGACTGGACAATTCTCCATGTTACTAAACTGGGCATACTTGTCCTCTGCCAACCACTAAAGCAGTGAATTTTGCAGAATTTATGAGGTGACCAAATATGAGGAGGGGAGCTCCCAAACTTAAGTCCATCTCCCTAAGGATAGGGTTATGGGTATTTGTGGGATTAAGAAACAGGGTTGGAGGTGAAGAAAGTCAAGTGTCACTTGTGGTCTGCCCATATGTAATCAGACTTCACAGCCCTTCAGAAGATGCACGCTCAGAAAATGGTGGCATTAGCATGACCCCTGGGTGGAGTTTTTCCTCTCTAACATCAAAAGAACACCCATGAGACACTTGTGCAGGCTCAAGTAAGGGGATTGGTCACTTCAATCAGTTTGAGGTAGACAGTCTACCCTCAATTCCCTAAGAAAGCCCTGAAGTAACCATTACCAATGAGACGGTGCATCAGAGGTACTGAGTATAGTGACTATTACTATATTGTTTAGTTAAGAGACTTCTGAAATCAATGAGGAGAACGAATAACTAGAAACAAGTGAAGCTAGAGGGTCTATTCAGATTTTCCCTGGTTTTTGAAGGACAAAATGTGTTTTTTTGTTTTTAAACTTTAGGGGAAAATGTAATTAATTTCACTTTGGGGGTGGTACACATAGCCTGAATAGGAGAACTCATTCAGTGCTGTTCAGCTGGTGCTTGTTCTGGAATGTTCCAGATGGCCTGATTTAATTCAGGTGGTTTAAGGGCCTCCTTGTGTAATCTCTCCATCAGGGTAATTAGACTTGTTTTGTGGTAGCTTAGGACTTAGAGTAAATATCCTCAATGACCAAGGCTGAAGCTATTGTTTTTTTATCAACTAGCTTAGATGCCATATAATGTCACTTCCAGTATCTTCTATTGGTCACACAGGTCAAATCCAAGTCATTCATGCAGTGCATGAATCCTGGGAGTTTGGGATATTGGGAGATCATCTATTTTCCAGACCCTAATGACTCATGATTCTCACACATGCAAAATAGATTTGTTTCCTCCCAAGATCTCCAAAGTTACATCCCATTTCTGTCTTAGCTTGGAGTCCAGGTTATTGTGGGTTAAATTAGGTTTTGTGTCAGACAAAACTTCTTTGATGTGGCTCCTTGAGCACTTTAACCATAGCACAATGTCACCTGGTCTAAAGAGTCACAGATTGAGGACAGGTTATTTCCTCTCTCCCACCACCACACACACCCAACATATTGGTGAGAGAGATGGAATAAACACAACAGATGTTCCCTTAAAATAAGTGGAAGAACAATACATGCATAGTAGTCACTGGTCTGGAGGAATTGTGAAATCCAGCAGGGTGCAGGCACCATACTCTGAGTGGCTGGTTCCACCTTTTAAGTCATCTTTTCTTTTAGATTAAAAGTAGCCCATGTTAGCTACTGGGTAGTATCATCAATTGGTATCTTTCCATAGGAGTTGGGGGCTCTAAAGGTATATTTTCATTTTCTACTCTCTCTGTATATTTTTTTTAAAAAATTAACCATGTAAAGAGAACAATTCTGTAGCATTTGGTACATTCACAATGCTTTGCAAGTACCATCTCTGGCTCATTCCAAAACATTTTTATCACACCCAAATAATAATCTGTACCCACTAAGCAGTTACTCACCATTTCTCCTCCCCCAGTCCCTGGCAACTACCAGTCTGCTTTCTGTTTCTGTGAATTTACCTATTCTAAAAATGAAATAGGAAGCAACAGTCCAATATGTGAACTTTCGTGTCTTTTCCCCACTAACATAATATTTGAAGCTCATTCACACTATTGTCTGTATCAGTCTTTTATTCTTTTCATGAGTGAATAACATTGCTTTGTGTGCATATTCCAAAGTTTGTTAATCCATTCATTCAGTGACATCTGGGTTGATTCCATATTTTGGTTTTTGTCAAAAGTTTGCTACTATCTCTGTATATTTAAAAAATGTAATTCCCTTAACAATTTTAAGGACGTATGATATTATAATACATTCAATTAAGCAAAACACATGACCAAGTTTCTTTGTGATTGGTGGTTGTATGTCCTTTGGACCGCATATGACATTGTTGTGGGGCAACAAATAGAAGAACTTTAGAGGTCATGTTGAGTAGCCAAGTGGATATGTGAAGCAGCCTATTCAGATTTTATAGGATACATGTGTTCTGCCAGCACATAACTATCTCCCCTTTTCTTTAACTTCCCTTGACTATCCCTTTATTATTCAAATCATCATCAATAGCCCCCTCAAGATCTGACAACCTTCTGTCCAAACTGATTTTTCAAACTATATGTTTCTTTAACTGCTTTCCTCTTATCTTGAATATTTTTAAGGATGAAAAAAAAATCTTTGTAAAACCATGTGGAATAATTTCTTAATAATTTATGTATATTTTGACCTTGACTCTCCTAGAAGCAGAATCTACCATAGAGGTAGCTTATTTGTGAAGTGGTCCCAGGGTTGTTGAGGGGATTACCTTTCAGCATGAATGGGTAACTTGGGTTTTAATCCCTTTGTGATGGTCAGAGAAATCAAGTAGAATGGGCTTCAGAATTATCTCCCTGAGAGTTGAAGAGAGAATGGCATTCCTCCACTGGCTCCTATTATCACCAGTCATGCATTACCCCAATGGGTATAAAATCTCTCACTGATGTCAGAAAAGGCTGATGCGGAGAGCAAGAAAGACATGCTGCAGTTAAGAGAATTGTGGTGTCGCATCAAACCTTTGTGAAGGCAGGTACCTCAGAAGGGCCTCAAAAGGAGGGAGGCTGAAAGTCTGTGATGCTGATAATATATTTATGCATTCGTGCAGAAAGAAAGGATAAAAACGGAAGTATTTATCGACTTTTGTTGCTAGAGTAAACAATCCTAAAATCTTCACTACATTTACATATGGCTCTTAATACATTAGGGCAGTGGCCCTGCTCAGATTTGCTGGGCTACTTGGAGGTCATGTCTATATTATTCCATTTCAGTATCCATGTTAACAGGTTAGCTTTTATCACAAGTGTGCTTTGCCCATGGCGAAGGGCAGAATATGAGGAACAAAAAGCTGAATCATGCAATGTCAACTGAGTCAGCAAAGTACAGGCTTCATGTCAAATTCAACCTATTTATTTTTGTAAATGAAATGTTATCAGAATATGGCCACATCAGCCTCCATTTTTGTATTATCTATGGGATTTATTTAGTGTGTGCTACCATGGCGAAGTTGAACAACCATGACAAAACAATTGTGACCCATGCAGGTAAAAAATTGCTGTTTTAACTTTCAAAGAACCCTGCTGCCCCTGCCAAATTCTGGTATAAAGCTTCTGCTCGACTATGGGAAATAAGCACACTGCATTACATTGATCAAAGTCCAAGGTCAGTAATACATAGGTGAAGAGTTTATCATAGGAAGTGCTGGTGTCAAGAAACAATGTACAGAATCAGATTACTATCACAGAGTTGGGAACTGCAGGTTTATACATGTTACGCTTCATTAATGAAAGTCCATTTAATCAAAGTGGTAGTAAGGAAAATATTTTTTAAAAGAATGTCAGTTTCATACAATGGAGAAAATACAGTTAACATTTGTCAAATAATCTTGCCAACAGCAGTAGAAACCAATTTGCACTACTTAATAATATCTTGTATAATATCAGCTTTACTGAAGTCGTATTGTATAGACATATAGGCAACCTGTGACTATCTACTATCTGTCATTTATCTTTCTACTCTTTCTATCTATCTACATAACCATCCATCCATCTACCTACCTATCCATTCATCCATCCATCCATCCATCCATCCATCCATCCATATACCTATGTATTCAAATATCCGGCTGATTGATTAATTATGAAATAGATTATGGGCCCTCTTAATAGCACTGTGGGAGAACATAAAAAGATTTGGAGAAAAGTCCACAAGTAAAAAACAAACCAGGTTATAAGCAGGATGGATAGCACAAGGAATTTTATAAAGTGATTTAATATGCAATATGTGCAGAGAATCACAAAATTAGGATATAATAGTGATTTCATTTTGGTGGGAAAATATGGCTAAATTTTAAGTGTGTGTGCTTGCTTATGCATATTTTTAAAAATACCTAGGAGGAACATGAATTACTTTTGTAATTTGAGGAAAACATTAGTTTATAAAAATAAATCTGGAGATTATTTTAATAATATAATCTTGGAATTATTAATAAACTCTTATAATAACTGCCCAATGGGTGGTATTCAGTAGTGTTTGAATAAATGTTTTATTTCTATTTTGTTATATCAAGCATGTGATACTTGTTCTTTTTCCTGCAAAAATACAGTTTAAAATTCTAATATGTATGATGTTGGAAGCATTGGATCTGATCACCTATATGAGCTATTCTTTTAAAGTCATTATTAATTAGGTTAAGTCTGCATGAAAACTGAAACATCTAGCATCTAGCCTTTTAATCCAAATCATATGCTGATTATTGGCAGTTTTAGAAAAAAGATATCTCTTTAGTTTGACACAGGAATTTCCAGAAATTTGAATTCATCATTTAACAATGAGAAAAAACATATTTAGTACTATCTTGGTTTGATTATGCAAAAACTAATTTTAGTATTAAGATTTTTGAAGAATTTTTCCAAACTTTATTTTTTTCTTCCAATAGTTTAACATAGTAGGTAAAACTAATCCCTAAAAGATCGTCCCTGAAATAAATTCCTTTGTTTCAGAGGTAAGTTTTGTCACTGTAAGTAATAATGTTATTTAACAAAAACGTATATTATGCTAAGCATACATTTTATTTTAGAGTCATTAAAGAGCACTTGTAAATAGACAAGATACTTGATTTTTCAACACCTATAAGAGAAAGAAATAAAGAGTAATGTCTGATTAGTTTCTGAGCTTAGATGAAGTAAAAGATTAACTAGGAAGACATAGATGAGTTTTTAAAACAGGTTAAAACATGCTTGTAGGTTTTATACGAATCTGTGGTGTCGGGCTAACAGGTATACGAAACAAAAATCTGAGAAAGAAATGAATGTAAAGAAAAGTTGAACAGAAAATAAACATGAATTAGTTTGCCACTCTTTTGACTGGGTCAATTTATCATACTTTCAAGTCATTAAGGAATTGACCACCTTACAAAATTATGTCACGGCTTTTATTTATTTTTTATCCATTTGACTTTTAATTTATATATCACTATTAGGTGGCTTTGTTAGCAGTTGGAACATCTGCTCCTAGATTGAAGAGTCAGTGATTTGGATTCTGACCAGAACTAAGGCTCATGTTTGGCTTCAGTGGAAGCCAGTCTCACTGATAACATCACTGCCTATTCTGGGACAAGAAAAGTAGTTGTTTGAATGATTGCTTAGTTGGCTTTCCATCACTATAACAAAATACCTGAAATAATTTACTTATAAGTAGGAGAGGTTTATTTAACTGGCAGTTCTAGAGCTTCTAGTCCAAGACCAGGTTGACTGTGACTTTGGCTTCTGGTGGGGATGCCAGATGGCAATGGTGGGGATTATATGGTGGGAAAACTACTCACCTCATGAGCCAGGATGCAAATAGGAAGAAGACGATGCCAGGGTCCCACAGTTCCCGTCAAGGCCATGACCCAGTGATTTATAGACCTCCCACTAGGTCCTACTTCCTAAAGGTTTTTCCACCTCCCAATAGCATCACCTGGGAATCAAGCCTTTAAAACATGAATGTTTGGGGGACAAACTATGGAAGTGCAAACAGGATTTCTTTGGGAATGATTTTCTTCTAATATAATGGATAAGTTGATTGAAATATAAATACTACCTTGGTATAATATATGTTTTTTTAATAAAATAGACAAATTTGAGTAAGTGATTGCATGTCATTTATTGGAAAGTGGTGGAGTTCTGCTTTATGCTGGGAGAGTAGTTAAAAATTACACCTTGCTGGGCATGAGGTGCATGCCTATAATCCCAGTGGCTTGGGAGGCTGAGGCAAGAGGATTGAGGGTTCAAAGCCAACCTCAGCAAAAGTGAGGTGCTAAGCAGCTCAGTGAGACCCTGTCTCTAAATAAAATACAAAATAGGGCTGGGGGTGTGACTCAGTGTTTGAGTGCCCCTGAGTTCAATCCCCGGTACCTCTTCCCCATAAAAAAAAAAAAAATCACACTTTGATGAGGAACAGTACTGGTCCAAGTTCTACCTCTGTCCTTGCTGGGTCACCTTAATGCCAATTCTCAGTAGTGAGTTCAGTTTCCTCTTAAAGTGATCACAGATTATAACAGGGTTGCTGTGAGGATTGTGAAACAATATATTTGCAAGCTCTTTGATATAGACTCTGGCACAGTGTAAATTGGCTCTTAAAACCATTGCTAGATGTCTGGTTCTGGGGTGTGAACTGCCACTGATTTGAAGGTCCCCAGTGTTCCCCAGACATCACCTTGCTTGCTAGTAGTGGCATCAGATTCTTCCACAAATCTCTGTGACTCTTCATAGAACAATCCGAATTTTCTCCACAATCTTAGAATTTACTAGAATAATTATCAAGAAGATTCCCAAAGAATTAACTGTCATCCTCTTGCTTCCTTCCACAACAATGGGATCATTTAAAAATAGTTCTTCTTCATTCAGCAGATGTCACTGTTTCATTTTTTTAAGTTAGCAAGTGCTCAGAGTGGATTTGTGCTTCTGAATCCCCTCTTGCAAGTTGTATTTATAATATAAAAAATCATTGAATGCTTGTGGGACTGGAATAGTGAATCATTGAAGATAAAGATTTACTTGGGTAAATCCTAATCTGAGGTTAAATGAAGTGTGAATTACTTTTAACTTTCTTTTTGGTATTATTTGCATTAAAGAAACCTGATATACTACAATTGGATCTGCAAAAAAGGAAGAGAAAGAGAAAGAATATTCAATTCTGTAAAGAGTTTTTCCCCCTCACGGAATTTAGAGGTTTCCTTGTAGGTACTAAACGTGGCTGGGACATGTGTGCTTTTCCAAATTAGGCATTTCCAATGCCTAATTTCCAGGCATAAAGCTTACTGGGCAAAGAAATAAG
This sequence comes from Glaucomys volans, assembly GCA_020662805.1. Classification (NCBI taxonomy): domain Eukaryota; kingdom Metazoa; phylum Chordata; class Mammalia; order Rodentia; family Sciuridae; genus Glaucomys; species Glaucomys volans. The sequence continues at coordinate 101,832 of JAJEJO010002483.1, read as the reverse complement.
GCTTAAGTATGTGAGGACCACTAGCAAGTGATGTTTAATTTAAAATAAAGTGTCCCCTGAAACACTAATAGAACTCAACTGAAATAGACGGCTCCTATTATACTTCCAAAATCATGTCTTGGAGGTAGGAAGGGATGCATATGGAATCTAAGACTACTATGCTTTTAGCTAAAAATGCAAACAAACATTTTAAGATGTAAATAATAAAGATCATGTTTTCATGATTTTACTTCCTTTTCCAACTTGGTGATACTTCCAACAAGTAGGAAGGATCGACTAGGAACTTTTTCGGCCTCCATTCAGGGCTCTATTATATGTGATCCCAACATTATGTGTCACTTTATGGTCCTTTCCTTACCTAGACCTTGTGCTCTCACTGGACTGGCACATCTATGGTTTCACAAACTCAGACCAGATTTGTTGTTACTATTTCCTATGCTCTGCTTCCTTCATTCAGCATTTCTTCTTACATGTATTCCTTCCTCACATGTACAGCTCCTTCCTAATATTTACCCTTCTCTTCTTTACCCTAAAGTTTTCCCATTATAACTGTTATGGTTTAGCTATAAGGTGTTTGCCAAAAGCTCATGTGTGAGACAATGCAAGAAAGCTTAGAGGTGACAAGATTAGTTTATAAGAGCTTTAACCTAATCAGTGCATTAATCCCTCACAGGGATTAACTGGTGGTAAATAGGCAGGGATGGTATGTATGATGGAGGTGGGTCATTAGGGGTGTGCTGTTGAGGTATATATTTTGACAGTGATAAGAAATGTCTCTTCTTCATGGTATAATATCCTAAATTGCTTTCCTCCAGCACACCCTTCTGTCACCATGTTCTGCTTCACCTTAAGCCCCAAGGAATGGAGTCAGCGTCTATGGACTGAGACCTCTAAAACCAAAAGCCCTCAAATAAACTTTTCTTCCTTAAAATTATTCTTGCTAAGTCTTTTGGTCCCAGCAATGAAAAAGCTGATTAAAACAATAACTTGTTCTATAATTTACCCAACTGAAACTTTTAAACAAGGCTAGCAAGCAAATGTATAAAGCCTATCATCTATACAAGTCATTTGATATTATCATAAGCTCTCCCACTGGGTTACTTATTCTTTGAAATACCTTATATTTTCTTTACTATATCCAAATTCATTCATAATAGAAAATACACTTTACATATCTTATATTTTTCCACATTGCATTAGAAGGTGTCTTCCTTCAAAATAAAGGTTTCATGAATTTTTAGATGATTGATGTCTACAGTGTTTCCAATAAAAATATGTATTTGTCTCATGTTATGTTCTACATGAATTTCTCATTATTCTTTGATTTATTCATGTACTCAACAGATTTTCTGAGCATCTAATACATGACATTTGGTAGGCGTAGAGTGATAAATACTTAAAAATAGTTCTTCTCCAACTTTAACATTCATAAGAATACTTAGAAGGCTTGTTAAAACACAAATTCCTGGGTCCACACCAGAATTTCTGATTTCTCAGGTATGGAGTAGGGTCCCAGAATGACATTTCTAACAACCTCCTAGGTAATGCCAATGCTGTTGATACACAGCTTAAATATTGCTTTCATACTTACTTTTGGTGAGATAAACCTTCTCTGTTTATAGAAAGATTTTACTCTCATATTCCTTAATCAACTTGAAATTCCTCAGCCCAGTTGCATTTCATCTTCCCCATCACCATAGTCTCCCTGGATGATTTACCAAGATAACCTGCTGGTTTAAACTATCCTGCTTTAGTTGCTCATGATTTTTATGAAATAGGGACCCTTCCCAGTCCCTAAACTTCTTTCAAGTAATTCCAGTCATTCTCTTGGTTGACAGACAAGTTTAAGATCTGATTTTTCCTGGAAACCCACTGCTTTACTTTGGATCTGAGTGTACCCTAAAAGCCCATGTGGAAAGTCTTGGTATCCATGGTGGCACTACAGGGAGGTGGTAGAACCTTTAAGAAGTAGAACTGGGTGGGTTGTCTTTAGGCAATAGTGGAAGTGATCTTGGAGGGGATTGTGGGACTCTGAACCCTTTCTCACTCTTGCTGCTTGGCCACAAGGTAAGCAGTTTTATTCTACCATGTGCTCTCACTATGATGTGTTGCCTCACCACAGGTCCAAAGCAACTAGTCTAACCAATGACAGACTGAAACCTACAAAACTGTGAGCCAAAATAAACTTCCTTGTTTATAACTTGCTTATTTCAGATACTTGTTATAGTGATGGAAAGCTAGCTAGTAGAATTTCCCTAAGAGATCAGAGTGTAATCTTTACACATTCATTCTTTCCTTCCTTTCTTCATTCAGTGTTGTTAGTCAGCCAACAAAAATGCATGGGAGACTTAGCATGTTGAGCAAGAGGAAACATCATTATTTGAAAGCACCCACACACAAGTGAAAAATCATGGTGAAAATTTAAACTATGCTTCCTATCTTTCAACTTAAAATTTTTTCTGTATTTTAACTAATGATATTATTTGCTTCAAAAATTTATCTGAAAGAGTATACTTCAATGGAAAATTAGTCTCATATATGTAATAATTTATATCTTTGAAGGAAAATAGCTAAGTATTGTCAAATGACAATTAAGAAACACTATTTAAGTATAATTGTGTGTTGTACAATGACAAGGATATATACCAAGAAATGGATCCCAGGTTGATTTTGTCATTTCGTGACATCATAGAGTGAGTGTATGTATAATAACCTAGGTGGTATAAGCCAACTGCTTGACATAAGTTCTTTTTCATTTATTTATTTGCTAAATTACCAAGACTGGTCATGAACTTTGATCCTCCTGTCTCAGTCTCTTGAATCAGCAGGATTTCAGGTGTGAACCATAGCACCTGGCCTTTGACATGGCTTCCTGATGCAATCAAGAGACCAAGAAAATGTGAGATTGGTAAGGCTGCTGCTGACGGTGTAACGTGACTAGTTTTATGGTAGTTTTCTTTAATAAGTGAAAGAAGTACACTCCAAAATAGCAATAAAAATTATAGTAAATGCATAACACAGTATCATGTTAATTTATCATCATTTTTAAGTATTATGTACTATACATAATTATGTTGTTATGTATCCATAAGATTGGCAGCACTGTTGGATTGTCTGCAGCAGCTACACCATGAGTATGTGAGTAATGTGTTGTGCTATGACATTAGGATGGTTAGAGTGCTCCTAAGCAACAGGGATTTTTCAACTTCCCCTTAGGATTTATGGTATGAACATCACATGTACTATCTGTTGTAGACCAAAATGTTAGGGTGCACAAGGCTGTCCAAGATAGAGGCAGAGCAAATAATGGGGTAAGGAGGGAAGGGCAGCTGGTGGAGAGCATAGGGGAATGGAGTGGTCAAGCTCTGTCAAGGCTTGTCCTGGACCAGCTAAGTAGGCCCGGTTTGTCTTGGAGATCCTCTCTTCATTCTCCCCCTTCTCTTTATTTAGGTTCTGAGGGTTCCCTGCCACCATTCTTCTTCCTTCTACAAAGTCATCCCATGGCAGGGCTGCATGAGTATGACTATGCAACGTGTACCCAAATGATGGGTCTTAGAGCACTGTTGAATACAGGGAGAAAATCTAAAACATCTTGAGAACTCTGCAGCTGCTGGCAAGCAGGCTGTCTTGAGGTCATATTCCACAGGCTCCCTATGATAGTTCTCAATAGGATACATAGGTTTTAAGAATATTTTGAGAAAAACTAAGTACATTAACAAACCTGATGATCATGTACTGCTTCACCTACAAATTGTTCTCCCATTCTGATTTCCTAAATGTTCTTTCATTTGTATATTTTCTTGTGCTAGTCAGTTTTCTGTTACTATAATAAAATGCTTGAGATAAGAAAATTATAAATAGAAAGGTTCATTTTGGCTCAGAGTTCTTGGAGGTGATGGTCCACAATGATTTGGCAGCATTGCTTTGGGCCATGGCAGGAGCATGTAGAACAAAATATACTCACATTATGAGCTAGGAAGTGAGGAAAGGAAAAAGGAAGGGACCAGATTCCCATAATCCTCTTTAGGTACACCACATCAATGACATAAGGACTTCTCAAAGGCCTTGCCTCTCAGATTCTACCACCTCCCAGTAGCACCAGACTGGAAATTAAGCCTTTAGCACATGGGCCTTTGGGAACCATTCAAGATCCAAAATAGAATACTTTGTGGCACACAGATGATATGAGAAAATAAACAATATCATAAAATTAGAGAAATCATTAGAAAGTCTGTGGTTTAGAGGGAAACATTTAGGTGTAGGAAATCAGCAAGTCTTTAAAGGATACACAAACATTCATATACACACACATCTGTCAGGAAATAAGCCTGTCAAGGAGTGTGGGGAATGACTGGTCTGTTACCCAAGAAATTACTTAGATTTGGTATCACAGCACAAAGACTTTCAAATGCCCATGAATATTTGTCTTGTTTTCTAGTGATAGCACCCAGAATTGTTTTGGTTTAAGTGAACATGAAATAAGTTGGCTCACAAAACTGGGCAGTATAAAGATAACTTAAAACATGGCTGGTTCTGTGGAGTCAAAACATGCCATCAGATTCTGTCTTTTTTCCTTGTTTGACCCTGTGAGTGTTCATTTATATCTCTGGACATGAAATTCTCTTTCATTTGATGTTCATGGTTATCTTTCTATCAACCTCAAGCTTTCTTAGTTTTTTGTCTTTATAGTAAGTTTGGAAATTAGATGGCATAAATCCTCCAATATTGTTATTCTTTTAAAAAATGTTTTAAATATTCTATGCCCTGTGCATTGCCACATAATAGGGCTATCTTGTCAAGTTCTGCAAAGAAAGGTTAGTAGGATTTTGGCACACATTGCAGTAAAACTATAGGTGAATTTAGGGAGAATTTCCATCTACCCACAGACTCCACTTCTCCATTTGTTAAGGTTTTCTCAAATTACTCTAAGAGAAATATTTGAATTAGTCAATGAAATAGAGTTTTGAATGAGTCAATGAAGAATATGAATTTGTAGGCCCAGCTTCTTAGTTCAAGATTCAGGCTGACTGAAAGAAAAAAAATGGTCTTTTCTGGTCTCTTTAAGGGCTAGTTTCAGTAAATCAGGGAAAGGGAAGAGATTTAGGGAAAATGTTAAACCTGTGAGCAGGGAACCCTGTGCACGTATTGGTAGGGCTGCAGAAGAGGATGGAGAATCTGAGATGGAGTCAGGGTGATGGGTATAAATTGGATAGGAAAGTACTTGCACTCAGGAGCAGGCTAAAAGTAAAGTTTTATTGGGTTAATTAAATTATTTTTCCAGAGAGGAATTTTTTAATTATAGGATTTTCCCCTAGCCCAATTCTTCTGATATTCTGTTTACTTCTCATCTCCTAAAAAACAGGCTTTGGCAACCAGAGTCTTAGGTACGTCTCAGTAAAGTAGAAACAAAACCTCTGACTTCAGAACACCTTAAAATAAATTAGAGTTTCTGAATAGAATTTTTGGCAACATCCATCTACATGGGGAATGCAACAATAAATATTATTTTAAAAAATCTTAGATACATTTCATTTTCCAAGTGATGGTAGACAGTATTACTTTGGGCTGGTGGGAAATATCAGAAATGTCACGAGGGAATGATAAGTAAATTGACAATCATGCTAGTTGACTTTCTGCCACTATGATAAAATAAGAAAGCTAGTCAATTTCTGAAGATAAAAGACTTATTTTGCCTTAAAGTTTTGGGGTTTCCCATCCATAATCAGTTAGCCCCATTGATTTTAGGCCTTTGGTAGGGACAGCAACTCATGATGGAAGTACAGGTCAGACAAGACCACTCACCTAATGACCATGAGGCAAAAGAGAAAGCAAGGAAAGAGTCAATGTCCCAAATTCCTCTCTAGGGAACACCATTAATGACCTAAAGATCTCCCATTAAGCTTCACCTCTTAAAAGTTCCACGGTCTCCCAATTGCATCATCCTAGGAACCAAAACTTTAAACATGAATCTCTGGAAGTTTCTCCATACTCAAACTTTTAATAGCAAGGAGCATGTAGAACAATTCATTCCCAAGGTTACAATTAGAGATGTGACTGGGTAACATTAAGAAGTTATCAAGTCACAGCAGATTCCAAGCTTCCATATGCTTCCCTTAATTTAGAAAAGTTTTCTTCATAAAGCTCTATTAATTGGAGAACTCAAATATTTTGTGATTTGTTTTTCATCTTCATCTGGATGCATATTTAAAAATTTTCTTCTAATATGCTCTTTTGAAGTAAAGTGAGAGATACACTAATATCTAGTATATTATTCACTCATTCTACCTCTCTTCTAATGTATATAACTAGATACAATGTGTGAACCTAGATTATTTGGTGATATTGTACCAGAAAAATCATGGAAATAAAGACAGAAAGGTGGAAGGTTTCAAGTGAAAAAAGGCAGGTGCAAAATACTACATATGGTCTGATATCATTTTGATTGATAATTACCTGTATGTGTATATATTACATTTTCCTATATAAAAATTATATACGCCATATGTGGAAATTAGGCATATTATGTGTAAATCTTATAAATGCACATATATTATGTAATATGAACAGAAAATTAGAAGGACACATATTCAAATTTAATTTTGGGATGTTGGGATATTTTAATTTTATTTTTCTCAAAGGCATTTTTAAGTCACTATAATATGTTTTAAATAAACAAAAACATGCAGGGTTTCTTTTAAATAAATGTAGGGAATGAGTTCTAAAACAATATTAGGTATGAAGGCCATTAAATGCAAAATTGGAAAGCTGTAATTCAGAAGAACTTTTAATTTCTATTTTTTTTAATTTACTTATTGATTCATTGAACACAAATGGAGTACAGCTATTGTTTCTCTTGTTGTACACAAAGTAGAGTCACACCATCTGTGCATTCATGCATGTACACAGGGCAATGGTATCTGTCACACACTCTGTTATTAATTTTACCCCCCACCCGCCCCCACCCCTCCCTTCCCTCTATGCTAGCTATCTTTCCTCCATTCTTGCCATCTTTCCCCCCCACATTATGCATCATCATTCATTTATCAGAGAGACCATTCGGCTTTTGGATTTTGGGGATTGGCTGATCTCACTTAGCATAACAGTTTCCAACATCATCCATTTACCTACAAATACCATAATTTTATTCTTCTTTATGGCTGAGTAATATTCCATTGTGTATATATACCACAGTTTCTTTATCCATTCATCTACTGAAGGGCATCTAGGTTGATTCCATAATCTAGCTATTGTGAATTGAGCAGCTATGAACATTGATGTGACTGCATCACTGTAGTAATCTGATTTTAAGTCCTTTGGGTATAAGCCACGGAGTGGGATAGCAGGGTCAAATGGTGGATCCATTCCAAGTTTTCTGAGGAATCTCCACACTGCTTTCCAGAGTGGCTGCACCAACTTGCACTCCCACCAGCAATGTATGAGTGTACCCTTTTCCCCACATCCTCGCCAACACCTGTTGTTGCCTGTGTTAATTTCTAATTTAATTTCTAATTTGTAATCAACTTCAAATACAGAAACCAGATATTGACAGAGTATATATCAGAAAACTACAAATGTGTGATCATAGAAATTTTAACACTAATTAATCAATCTCTTTAAGTTATTACTTTATGAATAGGCAAAAATTTGAACTCAAAACTCATATGCTCGATCTAATAAAAGTACACAGAACCTTTCAAAGAAGTATAAAGTATGCACTATTTCTCAGATGTGCTTTTGTGGAAATTGACCACTTACTTCACTTTATCCAGTTGTTTTATCCAGAAAACAATTGTCTAAGAATTTCTCAGAAATACTAACCATGGTGTGTTAACACATGAAATTAGGCTAAACACCATAGAACAAGATGATGAAATTCCACTTATTAACCTTTAAAGGGATAGAAATGAGAAAATCTACTGTGGTGAAATATCTGTCACTCTTCTTACACAATACCTTATCAAATAAATGTTGGAGTTTTCTGTGGAGTATTTCAAGGGAAATTTCTAGATTTACCTGCTTATATTAGAAAAGAGGAAGTTATTGACAAGGAGCTAAGAACACACAAAAGAACATGGGGGAAGAAATGGAATAATAAAAAGGCAGAACTCAAATAATTATAGAGAATTAGCAAAACCAGAAGTCGTTTCCTTGGACAGGAAGTTAAGGGGACATACAAATTTCTGGCAAGTTGGATCAAGAGGAAGAGGAAAAGCCAAACAACATGAAAGTGAAAAAGGAGACATAACTACAGATGTGGAAGAAAGAAGAATGCAAGAGGCTACTATGAATGAAGCAATCTCTATTATGTTCAACCAACTAGATGAAATTGCTCATTTCCTGGAAAAATAACTGAGAAGTTGATTTTAAAAGCAAATTTAAGAAGACCTATGTAGACATATAACCACTAAATAAATTGAGTATTTTATTTGCAAATCTACTTTCACAGTCTACACAATGCCCCAGGGTTTCATTAGAGCATTCTACTAAATATGCAAGGAACAAGCACTTGCATTCTTCCACAAACATTTTCAGAGAATAGAAAAAGAGACAAATCTTTCTGATATTTAATTTATGAGACTAATCTCGGTATCAAAAGATGAAAATGATAAATAGAAAAAAGAAAAAATCCAGGCTGATCTTTCATAAAATGCACTAAATTTTATGAAATACCTGCAAATCCAGGCTCAAAATACATTTGTAGAAAATTCTAAACAATATTTTCAGGGTTTGGATTTTTTTAAAATATTTTTTTAGTTGCTGATGGATCTTTATTTTTACTTCTATATGTGGTGCTGAGAATTGAACCCAGTGTCTCACACATTCTAAGCAAGTGCTCTACCACTGAGCTACAATCCCAGCCCTTTATTTATGTCCAATTCAGGAAATATTGGGCCCTGGTTTAGACCATGCTGTTCCACAAGTTGGGAATAGAGTGATAGACAAAGTTGCTACATCCACCCCCCCTGCCAAGGGATATGATTCTCAAATCAGGTCTTGTGTTACAAATTACATTAGTGTTACAATTGGATGTTCATCATTACTATTCTGCCACCTTGTTTTACACTTTCTTTTTAATATTTTCTGTTATTTATTTACAAGCTGCATTTCCTTTCTTCTTTTGCTTTCCCACTGATTTGAAGATTAACCATTCTGGTTTTTATTCTAGGAATTTCTCAGTGACATGTACACCTGTACATTTGCACATACACTATTTTCTCAATATGTACATATCCTTATATTTACATATATATGCAAACATGTGAACCACCAGCATCAAGCTCCAAAGTATGCGTGTGAAAAAAGGAAATTAACAAGGCAACCATTCTCCCACATTTTACATTTGTTTGCCTTATTGTTTAATTATTTTTATAATATTTGATTTTTCTAATCAGTGAGTATCTTGGTATTTGCCATATCAAAAGCAGTCGTCTAGCCTTGATTTCTCATGTGCTTTACTCTCTAATCTTTTGTCCTTACCCGCCATCTTGGTCCTGCACATTGTCCATAGTTGTAAAACTACATCCTCTAATTGATTTCTATGAGAAAATTCTACAAGAGCCAAACATTTTGTGCAGCACTTAACTGAGACTTGGGAGTGCTGTGGGATGTCAGACAAATAGTTTTCTGTCTGCTCACTGACTGTACCCCATTGTGTCCAAAGTCAGTGCTCCCCTCACATGACCCTAGTGTCATGTGTAGACCTTGGAAAGCATGATCCAGTTACGTTCTCCTGAGAGGCAATCTTGCCTGTCTGATTTTTCCTTTTCCAGGACTCCTGGAATGTTGATAAATAGTGTTTTTCTAATACCAGTACCATTGTTCAAACTTAGAAAATGTCACTGCGCCTGTCTTGGAGTAAAATTTTGAAATGAATTCTAAGTGGTAGCTCAGTAAAGAAAGTAGGTACATGGCCACAGAGAATTTGAAAACAATGACAAAAGTCATTCTGCTTTTTATTATTGTATACGCCAATATTTCTAAAAAATGTCAGTGGAAAAAAATAAAATACCCTTCTCTCCTGGGGGTGAGAACCCTGTTGTGGGTTAAGTTGCAGGTAGGTACTTTTATTAACCCAATACAGAGATGGGGAAACAGAGGCTTCCAGAGGGTATTTCTTCCCCTCTCCCCCACATCTTTAAGTTTGTAAAGTGTTTGTATCGTGTATAGATGACTCCAAAGTACTTAATATATAACTGTGCCAACTTTTTGATGTCAGTGAGGCTTTTTGTTGTTTTTTTTTTTCAATAGCCCTTGGCTTTTCTCTGCCCCTCAATTAAATTAAGTGCCAATTGAGGCATCATTAGTGAAACTACTAAAATCTGATCACAACTCTAATGGATTTTCACAGTCAATGATAGTGCATCTGTACAATGCCCTAGGAAAGAAATGCTAGTTTCAAATAGTTATTGTCAAGGACTATTGGCCAATGAGTTCCAATTCAGTGTACAGAAATTTAAGGCTTCCTGAATTTATAATGAACTACAGCTTTTGCTAGGAGATGACAGAAAATCAGAGCATAAGTGGTTCTCTACAATGAGGAGCCAAATTTGATATCCAAATAAAGACTTAAAACATAGAAACGTTGTTTTGAAAAACAGCATGCTATTTCCTAAATATCAGTCTATTATCTTTGTTTCTGAAAGCAAAATGTTTGTTCTGGTTTAAGTGGTCAATAAACATTTCCACAAATAAAATAGGAGCATCTTAGAAAAAAGATATGATTCATATGATACATGCCAAGAATTTATCACACAAGACTTATTCTCTTTTATGGGGGTGGCAGTAAATATGAAACTAAAAAATTTTTTCTCTAAAACTTTGCAAAAAAATTGATGTTCAGCTTAGACCCAATCTACTTGAGTCAATCATTTCTTTCATAAATTTTACTAACAGTTCTTATCATTATTATTCATTAGGAATCATTAGGATGACAATTTTAAACTGTTTATCTACCCTCTTTTCTCTATTTTGTAACATGGTTTGCCATGGGAACATCTTTTGCCAAGGGAAGTGCAGAAACTGTATTCATAGAGACCTGGATTCACATTCCCCCATTGTACCTGAACATAATTTAAATTTGTATTTAATTTTTGTAATATCTCAGATGAAAATAACATTATGTTTCAGACATTTACATCAAATCACCCAGATTTGACAATTTAACATTTATCATTTGCTTACATATTTTAAATTTTTTGTCAACTTAAGGACAAAAAGATGTATATATGTAATTTAAGACAACATTCCTATCTGATCCCCTTCCTTCCATTCCTTAGTAACTAATCACTGAAAGAGATGTCTGCTATGCAGCCTATGAGCTCACACAGCTCCAGGGTGACACTGATGTAGATTTCAGGGTATATGAAATCTACTATGTACTCTATGCATGTATGCTTAAAAGAGAAATTACTTTTTAAATGTATGCGAATAGTCTTATACTGCAACTACAGTTGTCCCTTGGTATCTGTGAGGGGTTATTTCCAGGACTCCTAAGGATTTAAAAATCTGCAGAGGCTCAAGTGCTGTATACAAAATTGTGTCTTACTTGCATATAACTTATGAACATCCACCCATATGCTTTAAATCCTTATTTTACTTATAATACCTCATAAAATGTAAGACCTATGTAGATAGTTATTCTACCATATTGTGTAATGAAAAAATGATAAGAAAAAACTCAGTTTATGTTCAGTGTAGACAAATTTTTTAATATTTAATGCACCCTTGGCTGAATCAGCAGAGGTGAATCGCATGGATAGGGAGGACTTGCTATACTTTCTTCAGTTTTTTTAAAATTCAAGTTTTCTGAAACTTTGATTTCAATGACTTTGATGATTTCCATTGTATGAATGCCAAAATTTCCTTAAGCAGTTTCTAACTTAGGAACAAATTAAAAGGTGACTCCTTTTCTTCCTGCTCTTACGGCAAATTCTCTAGTGAACATCCTAGTACTTTCTCCTTGTGAATTAGTGTGTTTGTTTATAGACCTACAATTGGGATGTTGGATTTTCTCACCAGAAAAATAGAACAGTTCCCATTCCCACATGAAAAATGGAGTGGTTGAGGCTCCCTTACCTGGATGCCTGGGAAGGAACGAAGAAGATGTTTTCTGTACCTCAGGAACAACATCCCATGCGTACTCTAGTGCAGCCTGTGGTATCCTGCTTGGCTCGCTGCCGGCTTTGTTTCAATGTCGTATGGAAACTGACCCGGATTGGCGGTTGCTGCATGGACCATTCATAGAATAAAGGCATGTCAGATCCTTAAGGCCTCACTTATTTTCTTCAGGCTGCCCAAATCTGGAGTCAGCCCACCTGGAATACAGCAGTTGCAGAACACCGCACATTCTTGTCAACATTTGGAGCTATCAACCTTGTTTTTTGATTCAATGATTATAAGACAGTATCTCCCTGGTTTGATTACAGGAAAGGTTGAACATTTTTTCATCTGTTTGTTGGCTATTTAATTGAAACTATGGGTACTCTACCAGTCCCCGCCCCCCACCTTTTATTGTACTTTTGTTTTGATAGTTTCACTAAGTTGTCTAGGCTGCACTTGAACTTGGGATCCTCTTGTTTAGCTTCCTGAGTGGGCCACCTTGCTCTGCAAAAATATTCATTGTTAAGAGAGAAATTTCCTTAGGCCAATTATGGGAAGTAGAAGTTTATTTGAGCAAAGAAGAGCAAAACAAAACAAAGTAAAACTTAATGAAATATGATTCATAAATAGAGCAGTTCCTAGATCAGAGAGGGCTTAATTAAAAACTCCAACAAACAGCAGGGTATGATAGTTTTTAATGAAAAACAGAAGTGAGATAGAAAACAGCTTAATTGGCTACAGCTTAGTCAATCAGCCAGCTAACTGGTAAGATCTCAATTAGTTAATGAGTTACGGAGCCTCCTGCACCAACCAAACAGTTACTGTGATTAAACTCTAATTTGGTTTGGTTTTTGGGGGCCCTGTATACGTAGGTGCCTATTCCAAATCCATGGCCTCCTACAAATTTTACCTATGGGGTGTTGGTCTTCTTGTTGCCCCCTCTGTATTAAGTTAACAAAATATATAGGTACTCTGTATATTACCGCCGTGCTGATTTTTCATTTTGCAAATAAATTTCTTTGATCTGTGGTTCATCTCTTTTGTGTTCACCAGATTTATAAGATACCTTGTAGGACAGTTTTCTTATTTATTTGGACATCTTTCAACACTAATCACTATTTCTTTTCCCTTGGGGACTAGAATTCCATCTTTGATCAGGAGCTGCTAAGCACCTTGATGCCCTTCTAGGACTGAAATTTTGATGATGTTGATAATAGAATGAAAGCCTCATGACTTGAACCTGGTTGAACTGGGCTGCATGTGGATGTGCCTTGATTTGTAATAGTGTTATGTTCTGATAAACCTATCCTAAAAGCTGAAAATGAAATTAATACACAAAACACACCAAGCACCTAGCCTAACCTAGTATTTCATATAATTCAGTGAATGCTTTTTGGAAAGTGAAAAACAGAATGTTGGAATGGGTGTGCTTTTGCATCATTGTAAAGTTGAAGTATTGTAAGTTGAACCATTGTAAGCCAGGGATCATCTGTATTGCATTCTCTGAACTAATATTTTGACTGAGATGTTCCTTTGGTTCTCACTTGATCTGGTTTCCAAATTCTGACTCCTGTCTTACTCCCCACTGATCTTTTATTTCTCCTGAGCTTTTCTTAGAAGCCAATTACGTATAAGCAGTTCTCAACTTTGAGTCTAATTTTAGGTCTTTATGCAACTTTAGGTGGGGATGAACAGGAAGGGGATTGTCAGTTACACAGACAACACAGATAATCTCTAAATGACTAATGCAAATTATTCTCTCTGTGACAGAAAGAAAATAAGGCAAAAAAGTGTAATTAAATACAATCCTATAGTTAACTTTGGTTGCAAAGAAGTCTTTGCTTGAATGCACATTCCAGGACTGAAATTACTTCTTTTTCTCCTGAGTATATTAAATGACTTTATTTTTGAAATAGATCAATTATCCCCCAAAGGATAAAAACTTAAAATAAATCATTCTCTGAAGTTTTATTAACTTGTGTTTTGAGTACTAGTCCTTCATATGTTCAGTCCCATCATATTGAATATTGGTCAGATATATTTATATAATAGAATACTTGGTAAAAAGTTTAGGAAACATTTGAGTTTAATTTTAGTGTTTTGATCAATTTATAATATTTGAATGGAAATTTGTTATAGTTTTGTGAATACAGTGTTCAAAGATACTTGTAACTCTATTACACTGCCTGGTATTTCCAGCCCTTGTCTAATCAAGAGAGGAAGAAAATGAAGAATTTGGATGTAGCACATCACTGTTTTCCTTGTGTTAGGAAATCTAACAAAAATTTATGGCCAGGTGCAGTGGCACATGATTGTAATCCCAGTGGCTCGGGAGGCTGAGATAGGAAGATTTCAAGATCAAATCAAGCCTCAGTGATTTAGTGAGACCCTTTCTCAAAATAAAAATTAAAAAGGATTGGGAATGTGGCTCGGTGGTTAAGCACCCTGGGTTCAATCCCTGGTAATACACACACACACACACACACACACACACACATACATAATTTATTGAATTTCATGGCATAGTTTACTGAATTTCATTGAGATTAATAGCATGATTTCTATGAGAGTTTCCTTTTGTACTTCTGAAAAAAGGTAAGTTCTTCCATAATATGTCTCCAGAATTTCCAGAAGTACTAAAATACCTCCCTGGATCTTCCTTCATCTGTGCCTCAGGGGTCAATCATTTCTCACTTCTGTTATGTAGCTTATACATGTGATAATTACATGACCTTATTTCACTGAAATTCTGAATTGTCATTAAAGCAGAAAATGTAAAAATTGATTTTCTTAATGGTTTTATTGAATAATTTAACTGTTCTTTTATCCATTTATCGAGAATTCGCTGAACTACTATTAAATACCCTATATTTGCTAGAGGCAGGAAAGCTGAAAATAAAAAGAAAGACAATGACCAGATGGATTAAGTACATATGTATCTCCCGTTACTCAAATTTACACTTACTGAGTTTAGACAGAAAGAGTTTAGATAGCCAGAGTTACCTGCATTTGACTATACAAGGAAAGTGGATGTGAGATATACAATCCAAGGATTGTTAAAAATACTAAACAGCTTCTAAATGACTCTGTGTGCATTTAAGTTTTCTAATTGTATTATGATAATATTTTTGTTAAAGAATAAATGAATTAATGAGATCAGATTTTTAGATCGTTGGCTCTAATGGATTTACTTTTCACATTGAAATACTCATGAAATCAGACATGAGATACAAATAAGTAACAGTTTTGGAAACATCGACTGATATTTTGTAATTTCTTAAAGGAATTATGCTTCCCTTCACATCCACACCAAACCTTGGACCAGTGTGAGAGTCACAAAAGCAGCAAGGAAAGGAGAAGGAAAAGGGTTTTTTCTATGTACTCACTGTCTCCCCTCATAAGAGACTTGAGGATTTAAACTAACCTCAAATCCTAGAGTCCATGTCTTAAATGAGTGATGCATTGGAGACAGATAATTTTCCTACTGCTGCTTCTTTATCAGTTCTCTCTTCCTTTGAATCGGAATATAGAGGTGCAGCACATCTGAATGTCAAGTGAAGCAAGTAGCAGATGTGATATCCTGAGATGTGCAATGAAGGATAGGCATGAACAGCCCCAGGAAGAGCATCAAGAACACAAGGAGGGCTGTACTTCCATTCGTGACTTCTAGCTAACAATCTACTCAGATATGTTCCTTCCATATTACTTACAAAGAAATTTAATTTATACCATTCAATTAGGCAGGCAATAGAAGGAAGGAGAAAATTCTATCATGCTAGCACAACTCTACAAAAGAAGTGTTTGAAAGGTGGCAAAGATCTGTTTAGAGATTGTGGCTACCATTTGCTCTTTAGCAGAAACGACCTGGGAATGGAATTCTGCTTTTCATAATGATATACTAGATAATTCAGCCTTATCCTGCTGAGGAAAGTTAGAAAGCTGGTGTAAAAACCTGTTCAAAGGCACAGGAGAGCTAAAAATATGTTGAAAAATTACCTGCCAAGATTTGAGAAAAGATAGAAATTCAGACAAGACATCTGTTTCTCTGGGGTTATTTGCTGATTGCTGATGAGAGAAATGTTACATGAAGTTGTGCAAGTGCTTTTGACAAACTTTCAAGGCCGGGATGGAGGACTTAAACTGGAAGCCAGAGTCCATGGACATAATCATGGGGAACCTGGTAAAACCTGAGGCTGAGTTGAGGCATGACAGATGCCCTTTACAAGCAAGAGTAACAGGTAAAGAAGTCCTTGTAACGACTGTGCCCAGGCTTTATGTGATCAGAAGTCTGATGGGAGGGGTCCTCCTAGGACCCCAGTTCCTGGAAGAACTAAATATAAATCCTTTCTGGAATAGCATTAATAGAAGATCTCATAGTATAAATAACTCCAATCACTATGGGAGAGAGGACATTGTAAATTAGAACTCACACAAATAACAGATACAGTAGAAGGGGCCAGAAAGTTGTAAGTTTTAGAATCAACAGATACTGACTTCAACATAATTGTCATAATTACATCAAAAGCATAAAATATAGGATTGAAAATTTGAAAATCTCGATAGAGAAGTAAAGTTTTTTTTTTTTTTTTTTTGGTACTGAGGATTGAACCTAGGAGTGCTTTATGACTGAGTTACTTCCCCAGTCCTTTTATTTTTATTTTGAGACAGGATCTTGCTATGCTGCTAGGCCAGTCTCAAACTTGCAGTCCTCCTGCCTCAGCCTCATAAGTCACTGGGATTTACAGGTGCACCACTGCATCCAGTGAGAACTGTAAACTCTTGAAAAGTACTATCAAATTTAGCTTTTCCATCTACAAAATTAAGAAAACCTTACATCCTTTGGATATCACTCCATACCTCAATTTCTAAGCCCCAGACAAGTTGTGGACATTTCCAATTTTGGAAAGTTTAGAGTATTGGCATTGTTTGATTTGTTATCATCTGTAATTAGCTTCTTCTCACCTAGCAAAGTGCTTTCAAGGTTTGTCCATGTTGTGGCTTGTGTCAGAACTTCATTCTTTCTATGGCTGAATAATATGTATTCATAGGTATATACTATATTTTGCCTATCTCATCATCAGTTGTTGGACGTTTGGATTGTTTCTACATTTTGGATACTGTGAACAATGCTGCTTTGAATCTTTGCAATATTTTGGGTGGATTTATACTTTAATGTATCATGGGTAGATAACCAGGAGTGAAATTGCTGGATCACTTTTATGTTTGGATGTTTGGAAACTGTCAGACAATTTTCCAAAATGACAGCACCATATTGCATTCTCACCAGCAGTGTATGAGAGTTTGGGCCATCTTTATATTATCTTTTTTTTTTAATACAGCCAACTTAGTGCATGTGAAATAGATTGTCAAAATTCTTTCTTCTTAACATAACCAAAAGAAGTTGGATGTCAATGCAATAATATTTAAAGAAAAAATGCCAACCCAGAATTCTATGCTTACTGGAAATGTACCTCATAATTACTTTGAAATAAAGAGAAATTAAACATCAATATAAGTCATTACTAGCATGTCTGCACTAAGAGGAACATGCAAGCATATTCTGCAGGGAGAAAGACAATGTTCCCAGATGAAAACTCAAACGTGCACAAATCCTAAATTCGGAGCCATGAGTCAGTTGATCCCACAATGCTGTTTCCTTAAAACCTAATAAAACAAGATCTCTTCATCTTCCTTTAAGAAAGAGGTTCTCTAACCACTGCTTCCCCTTGCTTTGCTAATAATACATTCAGCTTCATTGCAAATACATTTGAGCAGTGATAATGGTCAAAGTTTGGATTTTATCTGCCAACAATGGAGAATTATTTTGAAAGATAATTCTGAGTTGTGAATTCTGTGGGAGACAGAGAGAGGACAACTAAGGCCAGTTCAGAAGTTGAGTAGCAGGTGGGAAATTGGACAGAGCTGGGATATGTAAGGCTGCCAGGACTTCAGGATTGTTTGGATGTGTTGGATCAGGAAGGAAAAGGAGATGAAGATGAATCTCAAGTTTCAGATTTAGGAAACAAATGAAGGAAGATGCCAATCTGTAAGATAAAGAACCTGTGGAAAGAAGAGTGCTCAGGGGCAGATACATAGCTCAATTTTGAAAAAATGGCATTTGAGATAACAGTGGCAATTCTAAATAAAGACGAGTAGGTAAATATATAGGTTTGGAGCTCAGTGGGAAGAGGTTTGGGCTACAGAGCAGCCCAGAATGCTGGTGGTATATGTTGATAGTGCTAGACTTAGGGTGGATTCCTTCTTAGGGAGACTCCACTCAGAAAGGTCTTCCTCTTCAGGACGGTTCCAGAAACACACAGCTTTCTTTAAATGTCCGTGTGAAGGAATCGATATGCTCCTTGCTATTCAGATTCAGTTGGACTGCCTTGAGATCAGGCATCTTTGGTTCTCAAGTTCATCCCTGGTTGAATTTCAACTACAAAGAATGAAAGAAGAAGAGATCTTGAGGAATGTCAACAATTAAGATATGAATAGAATGAGGCAAAAGTCACAATGATTAGAGAGAAAACATGTTTAGAATGACTGAGAGAAATACCTAAGAGGAGCTCATGTTCCAGGAGCTGAGGGAAGAGAGCATTTTCCAAAGGAGGTCAGATTACAGGAACAAGGGCAGAATGTTTTTGTTTGTTTGTTTTGTTCTTGGACTTTACATAAAGATACGCCAAGGGACATTTTTTAAACAATTTGAGATGGTAAGCGAAGATCAGAGACATTGTGTGTGTGTGTGTGTGCAAGCACGTGCAGGCATGAAGAGTGTGAGTGTTGGTGAAGAATGACTGGAGGCTGTGGAAGTGGAAATGGTGAGTATAAGCATCTCCTGCACAGACGGCCCCTGGGAGAAGCTGAGATTCCTTCAACCAAGTTAATTCTTTTACAAAAGGAGGGAGATGGAAAGAGAAAACAAGCAATAGCTAGGCGCTTTCTATATAATGGGAGCCCTGTGTGGGTGTGCTTAAGCATGAAACTTTACATTTTAGAGGACACTGAGGAAAGTAATGATATATGAGGTGACTTTTATAGGTAGGGAAAGAAAGGTTTATAGAAGAGCAATGAGAAAAGGAGCAAAAGGATTGGGAAGGAAGACATGGATGAGATAACATGGAGGTGCTGGATCCTGGGTCTCATATCAGCTGACACAAGAAGAAACTGGGCACACAAGAACTGCTTCACAGTCCCTCCACAATGCCTTGCATAATTTACCTTATTTAAACCACATAAATGATAGGAAAACTATGAAGAGTGATTCTGGGAAGATAAGGAGGAAATAAATGGGACCCTGCATTGTAATTATATCTCTCTGTGTTTGCAGCAGATGTTCAATGGGAAGCCCCAAATGTTTGCTGCTCCTTGTTATTCTTGGCTCAGAACAGAACAGCTTGTGTGAACTGCAGGCCCAGAACGCTGCAGAGTGAAAATAAGCCACGCCGCCAACCCCATTGTGATTATTGTGAATAGACTCTGCTAACAGCATCCTGGGGGTTGTGCATTAGGGAACTTTTCTATTTCTAATCTAGAAATAAATTATATGTCATTTTGCAAAATCACGATGCAATGCCATTGGATTATCTGTAGACATACCAACACAAAAGTGTTTTAGGATGTGGGAATATGTCAGAAATATGTTTTTCACTGATTTGTGTAAAATTTCTAAGGGTTTTTTTGAGGTTTTAGAGGCAATATTGACTAAGATTCATGTGAACAAAACCAAAACCTGTTATATTAAAAATAGGAAATACTACTATTCTGGGTTGATAATATACTCACTATAATGCCTAATTTAGCTAAAGAAAACCACTATCTCAAAAAGTGAGAGAGGGGCTTGAGAAACTCTATAGGATAAAAGTGAATTAAAAACAATCTTTCAAACAGAATTCCTTAATGAAAGAATATGAAAAAAATTGAAATAGGGAAATATCAACAGAAGAAAAAATGTTTTTAAAACAGAGTGTTAAACAAACATGATGTACAGAGAATTCCTAAATTAAATATGGGAAAAATTACTATGGAATTGTTATTATTCTAGGCTTAATAAGAACTGAATTTGGGGATTTTGGAATGGAGTGCTTGCCTAGTAAGCATGAGGCTCTGGGTTTGACACTCAGCACTGAAAAAGAAAAATAAGAATTAAATTCGATGATGATGCATAATGTGGGGGGGAAAGATGGCAAGAATGGAGGAAAGATAGCTAGCATAGAGGGAAGGGAGGGGTGGGGGCGGGTGGGGGGAAAAATTAATAACAGAGTGTGTGACAGATACCATTGCCCTGTGTAAATGCATGAACGCACAGATGGTGTGACTCTACTTTGTGTACAGCCAGTGAAACAATAGCTGTACTCCATTTGTGTTCAATAAAAAAATAAATAAAAAAAAAAAAGAATTAAATTCGAGCCTAATGAAAATAATATTTTGCTGATATGTCATTAAAAATTTGTAAGATTGGCTCTTAAAGACTTCCTTCTTTAGATAAAAGTTTTAAAATTATATTTAATATTTAAGACTAAAATGTAAATATTTCTTCATAGAGAAGAAATAATTTCCTTTGATGTGTGAAATTAGTCAGGAGATGCAATTTATTAAGAGGAATCTCAGCATGCCATGATGATCACATCTGACCTTTGGTTTGGAACTTTTACCTTTGTTAAACAGCTCATCAATGCACTTACTCTGTTTTCATTGTGGAATTAAATATTATCAAAATGTGAAGTTCTTCATCTATCACTAAGACAATAGTATTCCACAAATATTTTGTTAGTTTCCTATAAACACAATTACTTAACTTTTGAAATGTATTTTCCTTTACCTTCTCCTAACATGTGTCATCCTCCAGGCACATCCTTGATGGGGAGATGCAGCCACCTACACAGATGTGGCCCTTGTCCTCTTGAAGCTCACAGTCCCATTCAGACTTCAAACAGTAATGAAGACATTACAGTCATGGTGAGGGTTGTGAAAAGAGGGACATCAATGCTTAGCAAGACTCCTGTGCCCATTCAGGCTACAGCACCTCTGCTGTCCAGTCTTGATTTCCAAGGGGCTGTTTCTCTCACCTTTTTCCCCAAATCTTAGTCAAACATTGGGCCTCACCAATCTTTAGTCCCTTCAGGCACTAACTGTTGATGTTTATGCTTTTCTTGTCACTGCATCTGCCACTCTTATCATCAGAGTATGATGGCTATAACCAAAAGGCACTACATGGATGTGCTGTAACATTTAAGAGCTGGACCTACTGGGAGTTCTTCCAGTCATTGAGAGCATGCCATGGAAGGGACAGTGGGACCTCCACACCAACCTCTTTGTTTTTTACTTCCCAAACATGGGTGAGGGCTTTACTCTGCTGTATGCTCCTTGCCCTGATGTGCTCCTCACTACAGGCCCCAAAGTGATGGTGCCAACTGGCCGTGGACTGAAACTTCCAAATATGTGAGTTAAAATAACCCTTTTCTCTTTTTAGGTTGCTTATTTCAGCTGTTTGTTAAAGTAACAGAAAAACTAACAAAATTATGTATTGTGGATTTGCCATTACAATTTCTTTCTTTCTTATTTTTTTCCAGGAGGACAACTTTTATTTTTCTTCTTTACATACTTCTTGTGGGTATGCCTTACCTAGGTGAAGAGAAAACAAGGATCTGAAAAGCAAATATCCCTTTTATTATAATTTCTTTTTATACAACCTTTTCAACCTAGAGTCAGGTAACTGAACTGCCCATCTCTCTCATCAGAGGAGAAGAGTCCTGCACATTACAATAGGCAAAATAGGCTTTCAGGAAATAAAATATTTTCAATTGATCCATTACAATTTTTCAATTTTCCTGAGTACATTTGAAAGTGGAAAAGACAGGAGGAAAAAATGGTACTGCAAATGAGACTGTAATAACCTTATTTAGGTTGGTAGTATATTTAATGATTTTTTTTCTCCAAACAGGTACAAAGGAGGTTCAAGTGCTCTCTGTGGACGCTTTCTATACCTAAATAATTTTCTTTATTCCCAGGACTCCCAGCCAGTGTCTGTCTGAACTGTCCGAAACATATTGAGACTTATTGTTCAAAATAACCTTGGGCAATCACAAACAAGGGGGAAGTACATATTCCAGAAATATTGAATAGTGACATCTCAATGACATTATCAGAATTTAGAAATGGCAGTTCAAGCTGAAGAATATCATGTGGCAAATTATTAAAGAGGGAACAAAATCAGACAAATAAAAGTATGAAATACATATTTTCAAGATTAAAAGAGCTCCTTGGAAAGACAGTGAAAGAAACAATGGCAGGGTGAGCAGAACGTAAATGGTGCTTAGATAGTTTACTTTTATAGACTCTTAACTATGCTAGCATTCCTTTCTCCAAAGGAAAAATATAAACTCCATGAAAAATATTTTTAAAATCTATTGCAAACTGCTACAATAATTTATTGTCAGCAAATGGTAGCTGTGAAAGAGGACCCTCACCCCCAACAAAGGGAAAGGATAGGAGTTTCTAATTAGAACTAACTAGTTACTTTTTATGGGGACGGGAGTGTGATACAAAGGAGAACATATTCCTTCATCCCAGAGAGGTCCCTTTCCCCTTAATGCAGTTTGCATTTGTGTAGGTGCTAAAATATCTGATGACTAACCAGTGCAAGTGAAGTTTATGAAGACAAAGTCTAGGTGTGATGAAGACAAAAGGTAAGTGTAGGACATAGATGCTAGTTAGCGAAACAGTATAAGACGGAACTTTGTTGTGGACCCACTCAATCCATCTTAGTATTTGCAAATCTACTCAACATACCAATTAAACCACAAGCCCCTCACTGTGGGCAGGAAAGCACATTCTGCAACCTTCTATCCTCATTCCTTGTTCTGCCCTCACACTGGAGAGATGGCAGATCTGCAACACTTTGAAAAGAAACAACAGTGCATTTAAGATTATTTACCGTAGGTGTCTCACTCCCTATTCCCTGGCATCCCAACCTCTGACACTAGTGGGTGTACAGTACGCCTCTTTCAGAGATGACACTGTTACCCCCCTTTCTGGAAAAAATAAAGAGAAAATCGACAAACTTGGTAGTTTTAGTGTTTGTGAAAAACAAGTTGTTCCTTATTTTGTTCTCAGCAAAACTTCATTCTTTCCAACAGCCATCACACATTTCTGACAATAAGCAAATAGGGTAAGTTTAGTTCTGGCTTCTTCTGAGGTACACAGGATAGGAAATGCCCTTCTGATTGTCTAAAGATGAGCCAAAATAAGTTTTCAGTCTTTTGAGAGTTATGAACTTGAACAGTAACAAGCAATTCACACCTCATGAAAATCTACTCTCAAAGGGAAGTGTTAATTCCCAGAATTTCAGGTGAAAGCCAAAGCCATTATTACACAGCCTAACTCTGTCCACTGAAGTCTTTTCTGAGGTGTTACTAAAAGAGAAACAAATCAGCAGTTTTCTTTGACTTACTGAGGACTCTTAGACTTGGTCCTTTCTCTAACAGTGTTCTTTGCTAATAGGGAGCTGCCATGAACCAATGACAAAAAGCAAAAAACAAGAAACAAACCAAAACAACCAACAGGGTGATATATGTAAGGAAATGATGGGGACAAAAAGAAATTCACAAGAAAAAAAATCTCATATCTGTAATTCAGACCTGAAGAACCCTCCTCATCCACTCAAAATTTCTAAATCTCAATGCTCTTAAAATCTCAAAGAGAACACTGGTTACCACAAACCTATTAGCCTTCCCTAAGAAGGCTCTCAAAAAAACCCCTAGGCTATTGTAGTGATTTTGTTAGTGCTGAGGACCAGCTTTCTTTAAAGGCCACTGGAGAGCTATGATTTTAGAGGCTGGCTGTGCTTCTTCAACCCTATGCCTTGCATTCAAATTACCTCTTGTGGAAAGGATCCCATCTCTAAATAATCTAATCTCTCCCAGTCCCACAAAATATAGCAACGAAGACCCTCCCCCTGAAAAAAAAATCAGACTTTCCATTAATAAATAAGGAACCTCAGGTTCCACACCACAAAAACACACATGTTCAAAGTGCAAATTTCTGTTGGGCGTGGTGGCGCACGTCTGTAATCCCAGCACTTGGGAGGTTGAGGCAGGAGGATGGAGAGTTCAAAGCCAGCCTCAGCAACTTAGCAAGGCCCTAAGCAACTCAGTGAGACCCTGTCTCTAAATAAAATGCAAAATAGGGCTGGGGATGTGGCTCAGTGGTGGAGTGCCCCTGAGTTCAATCCTCAGTACCCCCCCAAAACAAACAAACAAACAAAATGCAAATTTCTGCCATTAGCCTGGGACTTTCCTCACTGTCTCACTAATACACAGCCCTGTCTTACAGTCAAGAAGACTGGGTAAGGGGCAGCCCCCTCCCTCGTGGGAGCCTGCTTCCAAGCAAGGAAGCACCATTAAGAGCCATATGAAGATTTGGGACGGGGAATGAGGTGCTGAGATCAAAGAGGAGGGAGGTGGTCCACATGTATCCTTCCTTTCCAAAACCCAGTGGGGAATGGAGGAAGAGGGGTGAGAAACATGCACTGTTCTAACAGCACATCCTGTTAAGGGGCCCTAAAGTGCCAAGTTAAGCTGCCATCCTCCAGAGATTAGAGTTATCTAGTATTTGAGGATAAGTGTGCTGCAGTGGGTAGAAACCAGAAGGATTCAAAAGACAGTAGTATACTATTGAGTCAAAAGCTGATCCAGAGTACATCAGTTAGGGGTTGGAAAGGGGATCTGCCAATGAGCAGAAGTCTGCTGCTGGCTGGAACCGAGTATGAGGACAACCCTCACTTTGAGAGCTGCTGCTGCTGTTTTTGTCTACCTTTCTGTTAAAGGCAACATCAATTTTATAATAGGGAGAACAGAGGGAGTTCTTGGGATGGGGATGGGGTGTGTGTGTGCGCTGTGATCCACAATGGGAAGAGCAGGCCCTTCAGTTATTTTACTAGATTTTAAATGCTTTAAATTTTTTTGTCCTTTTTATCTTTTAAATACAAAGTCTGAACTGTCCCAATGTCCAAAGTCTTCCTTTCCACTAAGGTACAGTAGAATTTGAATCTTCAATCAGAACCTCTGTGTAGCACCAAGTACATCCGAGTTCATGACCAGTCCTTCAGTGCCCCCTCTGCTGCCACTTCCCACAAAGATCTTTCCATCAGTCATCAGGCTCACCCATTCTGTCCCACTGCAGCATGACTTTGACATCCCTTCAGCTTCTAGCAGCAGGCACTCTCCAGAAGTTGAATTTCCCAAGGGCTCAGGAAGAAGAGGAAGACCTGACCATCTGCAGGTTGTGTCAGGGACTCTGGGTTAGTGCCCAAGATATCTGGTGCTGGTGATGAGGGCACCTGCATTGGCAGCCAGAGCTTCTGCAATCAGCACCTCAGGGTGGCTTTTTGCTTTGTGTGCCATTCTGCTGTCCTTCTCAATTTTTTTTTGCCACAGATATTGCAAGAAAACTGGTAGAAGGAGTCTGCATCATCATGCTTCTTCATGTGTTAATTAAGAGATGCCTTTTGTCGACAAGTAAATCCACAGATCTCACATTGTAATGGCTTCTGGACAGTGTGAATCATCCGGTGCACTGACAGATTGTGGAAACTCTTGAAGGCCCGAGCACAATACTCACAGATATAATCCCTTTGATCAGTAAGATGTACGGCATGTCCTAGAAGTTGTTTCTGGAGCCTAAAGAGTCATCCACAGGAGGGATGGGGGCATACGTATTTCTTCTTCAGCAAATGCTGGCATTTAATATGATGCTGCAAATAGCGAGGGTGAGCAAGAACGGTTCCCCATCCTTCCATCTCACAACGGACATATTGGATTGGAGGTTTTTTCCTCCTTTTGGGTAAACGTGGACTTCTGTCATCTTTTCGCCTTCTTCCTCTTTTCCTAGGAGGGTCCTCATCTTCCCTAATTTTATTCTCTTCTTCTTTCACCTCTACTTCTACTTCCACTTTAATTTCCTTCTTTTCTTTCTCTTCTTTCACCTTCCCTGATTTTCTCCGTGGCTTTGGGGTTTCCCTTTCTAAGGAGGTTTGTAGGTCTCATCTCTTGGGTCATCTTTGAATGGTATTTCCTCTTCACTGATTAGCATCTCTTCTTCCTCCTCCTCTTCCTCATCACCACTAATTCCACCAGGAGACTGATGTTCTTCTGCAACTTCATAATCAAGCTGATCTGTCATTGGTTCTGACTTGCAGATGAGCTGCAATGACCCAGTCTTGGAGCGAGAGCTTCGTGTGTTTTCTGCATCTCGAAGGCGAGGGACAGATGTCCGGCTACTACTGCGCCAGCCCCGCTAGGTCTGGATGCAGCAATGGAAACTTCCGGAGGGAGGGCAGACTCCTCTTCTTCCTCTTTCTCTTCCTTGGGATCTTTTTATTTTTTCTACACATAGGAGTCTTGGGCTCTTCTTGCCCTGTAGGGGGGACGGGGCTGTCGCGGCCTGGGACTGCTGCCCTGGGGCGTCGGGAGGCCTGGCGCTGGGGCTGCTCCTCGGGCGGGACACAGCGGCGGCGGCAGCGGCGGCGGCAGCGGCTCGGCCTGGGTCCCGACGTCCCCTCGGCACAGGGCTGCTCGTGGTCCCCGCCTCAAGGGGCCGTTGTTGGGGCTCCTCTGGAGCCGCCTTGGCCGCCGCCGCCTCTCCCGCTTCCTGGTCCTGCTGCTCCGGGAGTCTTGGCTCTTCCATCTCCCCCGGCATCGGGCTCGTTGGTCCCCCGCCCCCTAGTTCCAGGCCGTGGAGGCGGAGGCGGCGGCTGCGGCCCCAACGCCGCTCCCCGGTCCCGCTGCCTCCCGGAGCGTCAGGCTCACCTGAGCTCCTCTTCCTGCCATTACAATTTCTACACTGAAAACATTTTGTCATTTCATATATAAACGTTGATTCCTTTCTACCCTTTCTGTGTGCAAAGCATTATGATTTTGGTAAATTGAATATAAAACCAAAGAGTACCTTGACACTTTCTGAGAATCTCGTCTTGTTTCAGAGAAAGACCTGAAATTAAATTCGCTCTGTGGTGGAAGCGTTCTCAGGCTTTCCTCCCAGGCTTTTGGGATGGTTTACTTGTACATTTAAGTCGAGTGCTTACAGCGCTGTTTGTTGTGATGGCGCAGGATGACAGTCCTGATGAATGTGGACCACACATTCGGTGGTGCTCGCCATCCACAGAGCCTACAACCACCTGTGGCCTTGGCCCTTTATTTAATATGATGTTATTCTCCCAGTGGAACTGGAATTAGCAATGTGCCTCCCATCACTAACTTAGAAGCCTTGAAGGAGCTCTAATTCTACACTAGGCAATGAGAGAGGCCTACCTCCTCACTTTATAGGTGAGCAGATGGAAATTCAGGGAAATAAATCCAAAAGTCAAAAGGCCAATAAGGTGAAAATCAAAGTTGAGCTCAAACCCAAGGCTGATTAACTTTAAACTGCCTCTTATCTCTTGTTTATCACACATGACACCCAGGAAATCTGCTGAACATTCAAATTGAGAATGGTCTTGAAACATCCATATTACAGTCAATATATAAGTCCTTTATCTCCAATTAGAATACAGGATATTATCTGTTACCTCTTAGAATTATCATAAGGCCTCAGAACCACAGAGTGAAGCTAAAATAGTTTGTCAAATGAATTGTAATTCAATTGCTATTCTTCCCTGAGAACCAGAGAGAGATTTAAAAATTTCAAGTTATTTTTGTTATCTCTAGAACTTAGTTTTAGGACTCAGTGATTATATTTCATGTAATGATTAATAGAGTTGTATGAAATTCATTAATAAACTCAAATAAAATACTTGTAAGTAGAAGCTTTTCAAATTAGCATGTGAAAAGTTTTTGCACATTTCTAAGTAGAATTTTTAATGGGTATGATAACGTTCCCAAAGTGATCATGGATATTATCTTCTAAGAACATTTTAATAAAAATATATAATGTCTCAAAGTAAGAAAGACAAAAATAAGACATGTAACCCAATTTCCTTTGAGATTGAATTTTTAGAAATAATCTAGTTTCCCTTCATGTCCAAACTACCCATTAGTTCATTAGTTACATTTTCCTATGCTAATGATAGTCTATTTATTAATAAAAATGTAATTGTTTTTAAGTATAATAGCAACTTATATAAGAATATTGTATATTTATATAATGAAATAATAAATGTACTATAAATGAGATTCTTGCAATGAAATGTATTCTTCAGAGGTATGCCCAATGTCATCATATTCTCTGTGATAATCTGATTTTTAAATTTATTATATTTCATCTTTTTTGAAAGCCTTTGTGAACGATTTAATACTTTTTTAACTTGCATAATTAATGTTGCAATTCAGCTAGGTCATTTAGATGGTAATTTCCCAAAATAGAAAGATATAGGAATTCAGAGGATACTTTTGTAATTTTAATAATTTACCGTGAACATAGGTACTTTTCATTAAATGATTTTAACATATTTTAATGAAATTATTTAATTTTAGGGAATATTTGAATTTATTAGATAACAACTTCTTTTGAACATGAAGTTGTTCCTTCCCCAATATTATAAATTTTAGAAAATATCCTGATTGGTTAGATATAAATGTGAATCCTTGTATCTCTCTAAGATATGTGCATGTCAGAGAAATTGTCCCAATGTACATAACCTAAATAGTGCTTGAAAGCACTTGTCATTCTAATATCTTCATTTTGTCACCTATAAGTACTTAAGGGATATATCAGTATATATGCATGTCTTGCCACTTTGTTAAAAAAATATATCATCAGCTACAATGAAGTATCAGAGACCCAGTTTCAGCTTCTGGACAAAATATATAAAACATTGTTTGGGTAGAGATGGGACAATAGGCACTACAGGACAGTAATTCTTACCAGATGGAAAACAAGTAAAGGAGCCCTAAAAGTAGCCCAGGGTACTTCCTGTGTAGCACAAGGAGAAGCCAAATGGAGCCCAGTACGCTCACTGGCTACAGGAGAGCAAGTTCAGAGTTAGAGGA
>JAJEJO010002483.1:38130-54703 GCA_020662805.1 Glaucomys volans | reverse complement strand
CAGCTCACCTGAAGCAGAAGCTCCTGGAGTCCTAAACAGAACTGCAGGAGGCTGGTGTGAACCAGCTGGATGTGAGAAACTTCTGGGGTCCAGTCTCTCCTTCAGGAAACGACCCATATTCTTTTGGTAAAGATAGAAGAAAATCCCCTCCTGTTTCTGGCAGAAGTGGAAAAGCAAACATATTGAAATAGACTCAGAGCATTATCTGTAACAAAGGTTTCACCTCCACGGAGAAAGACCTTATTAGGTCTGTATCTGACATGTTAGAAGGACAGTGTGACCACCCCAGACAGACCCCTTTAGTTTTCCTGTTTCAGTTAAGAGGAGGGAAAATAGCTGAGAAACACTTCTGAAGGTCGCAAATCAGAGAGTCATAGTCTCTAAAATACCAAGATGTAATCCCAAGGTTTAAAACACTCCCCTTTCCTCACAAACTACCACAGGATAGCAGAGCTCTGGGAAAGGGTGGATTAAAGTTGGTTTCTTTACAGGACCTGGCAATCTCTTGCGTCCTCTGGTGTCTGTCTGTGGTATTGCAAGACACAAACTATTTCAGGAGGGTTGTTAGGAATATCTAGTCACAACAGGCTGGGTTCAGGTGGGGGAGGAAGCATCAGGTATCTACTACTATAATAAGAATTAAACACCCCTCAACCCTCAGCCATATTAACATAAAATCTCACACTAAGGCTTATTTACCTAATTTCCCATTACTGGGTACATCATATCTTTCTTTAAACAAAAAGTTTACAAAACATTCTAAAAGGCAAGAGAAAAATAACAACAACACTGAAGAGAGAAAGCAAGCATCTCAGGTATAACATAGATTTTGCAATTACCAGACCATTAATTTTAAATAAATATTATTAGTAGGCAAAATCTATAATGATAAGGTGGGCAATATTCAAGAACAGACTGATGCAAACAGAGAGATGAAAACTTTTAGGAAGAATAAAAAGAAATACTAGAAATAAACACACTCTAACAGAAAGGAAGAATACTTGTGTTTGAATGCCGCTGAACAAGGAATTGGTAAACTTGAAGACATTTCAGTAGAAAATTCCCAAACTGAAATGCAAAGAGAAAAAGAATGAAAAAAATAAAATAAAAAGAGCAGAATGAAAAGAATATTTAAGAACTGAGGGACAATGACAAAAGGAGAAAATATGTGTTATTGGAATACCACAAGGAAAACAAAAAGGGAAAGAACCAGAAGAAAGAGTTGAGGTAATAATGTCTGAAAATTCTAAAATTAGTAGCTTGCACCAAATCACAGATTCAGAAGGCTCAAGGGATGCCAAATAGGATAAATACCTAGTCATATTACTTTAAAAATTAGGAAGGTAAGCACAGAAAATCTTGAAAAAAAGTCAGAGATTAGAAAAAATAAAAACACCAAAAAAGTAAAAAGAAGTTACATTGTACTTCTCATTAACAACCATGCAAGCAAGGAATATCAGCAAGATGTTAGAATAAAAAGTTCCCGCCTTCATTTTTTATAGACACTAACTTAACAACAATATATGGACCAAAATACATGGAGATTATGAGAACTGTGGAAACCATTTAAGAATCTGATGTGAGTGCAGAATTGAAAGCAGTCACACTGAGAATGGTTAGAAGAATCAGTTCTTGCCAGTGATCACCTTTCCTCAAGCTTGGCTTGCAGCCTCTACCTTGGGTGGGAGGTAGAAGAGGGTGTGGCTCTCTAGCTTTTCCAGAGAGTTTCCCAGGTAACTAGTGTGTGTCACAACTGACAGAGCACTAACAACACTAGCTTAGAGTAGATGCTGGGGGGCATTGAGAAGAGAGGAGAGTGGAGCAGCTTGCTGTGACTCCAGAGGACATAGTACCACAGAAAGAGGCCAGGGTGACTTGGTACAAATGGGAGAAGCAGACTGACTTTTGGTCCTTCCCTTGGAAGATACAGAAAAGAGTAGAACATGTATGCAGCATTTAGGCTTCCAGAGGACTACCCAAGGGATTGGTGTCTTACTTGATGTGGGGCACCAAGGGAAAGCTGATATACCTTGGATACTTATAGCATCATAGAACCTGCAGCACCACAGAGAGACACCTGAAGGAACTAGAGACTAGAAACTTCTGAAAAAGAAACCAGCATACATCTCTAACTGGATAATTACCACAAATTCAGAGAAATTGCAACCCCCCAAAAGGTTTTAGAGGACCCCAAAATGTCTAGCCAGGCTAACTGGAGAAAACTTTTGACTCTATGATTACAGTTCTTAAACTGAGAAAGGAAGGCATGTTTTTTCAAATGCATAAAATTCCACAACAAAAGGGGTAAATGAATAAATAATAAATAAAATCACAAGGTATAAAAATACACAGGGCAAATGGTCCTATCAAAATAAACAAAATTGTGGCTAGAGTTGTGGCTCAGTGGTAGAGCACTTGCCTAGCACATGTGAGGCACTGGGTTGAATCCACAGCACCAGATAAAAAAGTAAATAAAATAAAGATAGTGTGCCCATCTACAAGTGAAAAAAAAATTTTAAAGGCAAAATATTCAGAAATTTCCCACAAAGAAAAAGAGATCTATGAATTACCTAAGTAGAATTCAAAATTATTTTAAAGAAGTTCAATGATCTGCAAGAGAACACAGTAAGACAATTAATCAACATCAGGGAAGTGATGCATGAACAAAGTGCGAATATCAACAAAAAGATGAAAACTATTTAAAAAGTATAAGTTCTGGAGCTTCAGAATACAATAATTGAATTAAATTTTTATTAAAGGGGTTCAACAATAGATTTGATCAAGCAGGAGAAGGGATCAACAAACTCAGATCAGAGTTGAGAGGAAAAAAAGAACAAGTGTGAAGAAAGTCAGGGAATCTAGCTCAGGGAATCTCTGGGTCATCATCAAGTACATCAAGTTCATATGGGCTTTCTGGGAAATCCAAAAGGAGAAGGGAAAGAGAATAAAACAGAAAGAACACTTGAAGAAATAATGGCTTAAAAACTTCCCAAATCTGAGGAAGAAAACAGACATTCTAAATCAAGAAGCTCAAGGGATTCCAAGTAGGATAAACTCAAAGATCCTACACGAAGACAATATTCAAGCAAAGAAGGAAAAAGAAGGAGAAAAGAGATGAATTACATACAAGAGGACTTGCATAAGATTTATAGTGAATTTATTAGCAGAAGAATCCTGGCACACCAGAAGATATATTTGAAGTACTGTAAGAAAAATTGCCAATCAGAATACCATTTCCAGCAAAATCACCATTCAAAAATGAAGGTAAAATGAAGGTTTCTCAGATAAACAAAAGATGAGGGAGTAATGTGAGTGGACAATGCATTTTGAGTTCTGGCATAGAATTTAAAAGAAAAAATCATAAAAATAATTATAGTTATGAAACTAGGTTAATAGAGACACAGTATATAAATATGTATTCTGTGATGTCACAACCAGCACGACCAGACTCTTGGGTCTGGCAGGGGGTGAAAGGGGATTAGAAAATAAAGATTCATAGACAGAGATTTTGAAGATCAAGCTGGGATCAGGTGGAGCTCTGCTCTCTGTTGGAGCTACAGATCTAAAGATTTACACCTGCAATCTTTGTTTATATATGTCTCATTATCATTACCATTATTCTTGGTATGCAGGAAAGTTACAGAAACCAGAGCATTTATGTAGTTTTTCCACAGTTGCAATCCACAG
Organism: Glaucomys volans; assembly: GCA_020662805.1. Lineage (NCBI taxonomy): Eukaryota > Metazoa > Chordata > Mammalia > Rodentia > Sciuridae > Glaucomys > Glaucomys volans. The sequence goes on along the minus strand of JAJEJO010002483.1, from coordinate 51,016 downwards.
TTGCTTTGTGTGGCTCTCAAGAAAGTCCATTGCTAAAAGTTACTATCAGGCAGGCAGGAACTGGAGAAGTGGAGCTGGTGAAACATTGTGGTTGTCTAGCATAAAAAGTTCCTTCCTTTCTTGGAGCTGTGTGCCTGAGGTCAAGGTCAGAGCTGTTAGGACTCTTGTATGGAGTCTCCCCAGGCAGGGCATTGCCACAGCAGCTAAGCCTTTTGCCTTTGCACAGAAATATTCCCAGGCACCAGGAATGCCATCGCCATGAGGTCATCAGAGACCCCCCAATTTCAGTCACTGCTCTCCTATCCTCTGTCACCATTCTCCACACTGTGACATGAGTAATGTAAAGTAAGCAAGATGAAATGTAAGAGAATAGAGATTTTATATGTAATTGAAGATACCAGCATAAAATTGAATATTTTATGTAAGCTTCACGGGAACCAGCAAGAAAATATTTACGGAAGGTTCACATAATAAAATGAGGAAGAAATCAAGCATATCATAAAAAACCCAACAGAACACAAGGAAGACCTGCAATGGAGGCAAATAGAGGCAGCAAAGAGAGATAAGACAGACAGCAATTAACAAAATGGCAATAGTAACTCCATCCCTATTAGTAAGTACTTTAAATGTAAATAGATTAAATTCTCCAATCAAAACATATACAGCAGGTGAATGGGCTTTTTAAAAGTGCAACTATATGCTATATATGAAAGACTTATTTTAGACATAAAGACACATATGAACCAAAAATTACATGATGTAAAAATATTCCATGTAAATGATAACCAGAAGAGAGAAAGGATGCTAATGCTTATGTCAAATGAAATAGATTTTAAGTCTATTAAACAATAGACTTAAAAAACAATCACACAAGTCAAAGATGAATATTACAAAATGATAAAGGATCATTTCATCAGGAATATAGAAATTTTTAAATACATATGTATTGGACATTAGGATATCAAAACATGAAGTAAAGATTGAAAGAACTAAAGGAAGAAACAGATGGGGACATTGTAAGAGTAGAAGACTTTGATGTCCCACCTTCAGTTGTGAATAGAATTGAGAGAAGATTCCTCAGTTTGATAAAGAGAATGTATGTATAAATAAAACTAACATCATACTTGATGAGAAACTGAATATTGTTCTCCTATAGTAGGGTATGAGGCAAGGATTTCTTCCTTTCTTCCTTCTATTCAACATCATAATGGAAAATCTGAGTGCAGTAAGGCAAGGAAAGGAAATAATAGGCATATCAATTATGATCAAGATATAAAACTGTCATACTTCAAAGATAACATGATAGTCAATGTAAAACATTTCAGTTACCTCAAAAGTTGTTGAATTAAAAATTGATTCAAACAAGTTCACAGGATATAATAATGTACAAATGTCAATTGCCTTTCTACTATCAACCATGAAAAATTCTAAATTATAAAAACAAAATACCATTTATATTAGCACCAAAACATGGAGATATTTGGGAAGAAATACAAAACAAATGAATATATAAAGAATGAACATGCAGGGGATATAGCTCAGTTGCTAGAGTCCCTGCCTTGCAAGCCCAAGGCTCTGGGTTCAAATCTCCAGCACTGCAAAAAAAAATAAAAATAAAAATAAATGAACATGCAGAAAACTATAAAATTCTGATGAAAGAAATGAAAGGAAATATTAATGATTATAGAGACATCCCAAGTTCACAGATTGTGAAAATGCAAGCTTTTTTCCAACTTGATATAGAGATTCATGCAATCCCAATCAAAATCCCAACAAACTTGTGAATACCATTTTCTCTTTTTCTTTCTTTTGGGTACCAGGGATTAAACCAGGGGTGCTTTACCACTAAGCACATCTCCAGTCCTTTTACTTTTTAATTTGAGAGTGTCTCACTTAGTTACTGAGGCTGTCCATCAACTTTCTTTCCTCCTGTCTCAGCCTCCTGAATGTCTGGAATTACAGGCTTGTGTCTCCATGCCCAGCTTCTTTGTGGATTTCAAGTCTCCAATTTCAAAGTTCATATGGAAAGGCAAAATATCTAGTGGTGAAAGATGAGGAACAAAGTTGGTCAATTTATTCCACCTGATTTCCATACTTATTCTGAAAGTATAGAAATGCAGGCAAAATGGCTTTAGCAAAAAACTAGATGTATGGATCTGTGAAACAGATTTTAAAAGTCCAGAAATACACATGTAAATAATGTGTGCTGATGATCTTTGACAAAGGGGCAAATATAATTCAATTGAGAATTGAAATTCTCATTTGAAAGAATGGCTATTTCAATAAGCAGTTCTTTAGCAAATGGGTATTCATTTGGACCCCCCTCCAACTAAATTTAATCGTATTTTTCATACAAATAAACTAAAAAATGGATCATAGACCTAAACATAAAATTTTAACGAATTTATCAAACTTCTAGAAAATAGCAAAGGAAAAAACTAGGTTATCTTGGATTTGGTGATAAATTTTTAGCTAAAACACAAAAAACCACAATCAAAGAGAGAAAAGATTGATAAATTGTATTTTATTAGAACCCAAAACTCCCACTCTGTGAAAGATATGTCTTAAGGGGGAAAAAAAAGCAAGTCAGAAATTAGGAGAAAATATTTGAAAAATACATATCCAATAAAATCTTCCATCTAGACACATATCTTATACATATATATATATGCACATATTATATATATATCTTTCAAGAAGATATGTAGATAACAACCATATATAAAAAGATACTCAACATCAGTATCCATTAGGGAATTGCGAATTACAAAAACAAATGAGATACCAGTATACACATAGAATTGCCAAATGACAACATCAAATGCTGATGATGATAGAGAGCAAAAGGAACTCCCATTCATTGCTTGGGGGAATGAAAAATGGTACAGCTTCTGTGAAGGATGTTCCAGCAGTTCTCACAAAGCTAAATATATCTTATCATATAGTCTGGCATGCATACTCCCAGGTACTTACCCAACACATTTGAAAAATTATGTCTACACAAAAACCTACATGCCAATGTTTATGGAGGCTTTATGTGTTTTCAACAAAAGCTGCACCTTAATAAATCACTTGCACATTTATCTCAGGATCTGCTTCTGCAGAACATGACCTGAAACCATGAATTTTTCAATAACACATACAGGTACTGCTGAATATCCATTAGGAGCAAAGTGAAATTATATTCCAACTTAATCACCATACACAGGAATTAATTTCAAATAGATTAAAGAGCCAACTGAATAACATCTTAAAAACAGAAAAACATTATACATAATCTTATGAAAGGAGGTAATTCTAGGCATCAAACCAATCTTAAGAAAATTTAGGGAATTTAGGGAATATATTCATGAATTAAGTTAAGGTTTCCTGATGAGCAAAAGATGCTTTAATTAAAGATAAAAGATAGAATTAGAACTTATTTTCAACACACATTAGAAAAGGTTACATAAATTATACATAAAATTCTCTAAAAATAAAAAACCCAAAAAACCCACATAAAAATGATAAATGAGATGTGCAAAGGTAATTCACAGATGTACTGTGTTTAAGTAATCAAATGTGCATTAAACCTGAATATCATCCTGTGAATAGAATATTGTAAAAAAATTATGATTGGCAATAGTATGTGAAAATAAACACTTATGTCCATATCCAGACAGAGAGAATTTCGTCAACCAGTATTCCTCAATATTTAAAATGTATAAATCTCAGGAATTTCTCTTGTAATGATTTGCAAAAATATTTTGTAGTATTCAAAAGATGTATAAATACAGGTTTACAAAATCAAATGGAAATTAATGTTCATTAATAGAGAAAACACTGAAAAATCATAGGGTTGTACTTTACAGAGATCAAAACAATGACACAATTTACATGCATTGACATTGAAAGTTTTTGACCCATGAGTAAAAATAAGCACACTGAAGAAAAATGCAAGTTGTATGGTTTCACTTATATATCAACGCCTCAACAAAAAACCCTGTGTGTGCAGACCTGCTATGTGTATTTCTTATGTTTACCAACTTATGTTTAGCTAGATATATGCCTTCTACCTCTTGTGATTTGTGCTTTGTAACTATCTTAAAATCCCCACACACATTTGAGAAGATCAGTGTCTATTGCATTGTAGTTGTAGGAGTTAAGACTAAAGATTTTGTAATAAGTTTTACTAGAATAACAGCTCCACTCTTTTATATCTGTTGACCTTTGGCAAGTTTTTAAACTCCCTAAACTTCAATTGCCTCATTTGCTAAAAGTAAATAAGAATAATATCACTACTTCTTTCCTGATGCAACATAAGAAAATAGGTTAATTATTGAAATTGCCACTGATTCTTTTGAAAAATTTTGTCTTCCTTTTACAAAGCTTTGATATTTATATTATTATTAGCAACTATATAGTCTGCAAATAGCCCACCAAAGACAGCAGTTATTTACCCTCCCTATAGGAATCCATTCCTCCAGATTCTGTGCCTGTCAGAGCGGAATTTTGAATGAAGTCTTAAGATTCTCAAACATTTCTAAGGAAAAGTAGAAATTGAAGACTTCTGTTTCTAAAATACATTTCAAAGTATAATGTAGCATTTCCAAGTATTTTAATTCAAAAGTCTTAAAAACTGGCAAAGCAAAAATTGATCTTTCATTGATCTCTTTTAGTTTAGGTTCATATCTCTCCTTGGCAAAATTCTTTAATCTTATTACAGGAGTGCAAATAACTTTCATTCAGTTGAGAATCAAGAACTTACAACTCAATACTGTGTGAAAGAATACAGCTACACATTGAAATAAGGGGCAATAAAATAGAGTAATAAACTGAAAGAACAAAGCAAACATTCCTAGTTAAAAAAAAAAATGACTGTCTGGGGAAGTCAATTATCTTGCAATAAAAAAAATCTGTAAAACCTCCACAAAACAAGAGTTGGAGTTAGGTTAGTTATTGAAATTGCATTGCCACTGACTCTTCTGAAAAATTTTGTCTTCCTTTTACAAAGTTTTGATATTTGTATTATTATTAGCAACTATGTAGTCTGGTTAATTACTTTAAAAAGCACAAGGAAGGTAAAAAAGAATAACTGTGATTCTAGAAAGACTTGATACTATCTTCATGATCTTGGTCAAGTGCTTCATCTCTATTTTCTCCATCCCCATGTGTTACAGATACCTCAAAGCAGAGGGTTTTAATAAGTGTGAAGATAATAAATGAAGCATTTCAAGTGCCTCCAGCACAGTACACACTCAAATGGTAGCTGATCATCTTGGTAATCCTGGTGTTCATATTTTGAGAAATAGTTCTTCCCTGAAGGCGCTGAGCCAACATGTTGGAATTGGGCTGAAATTTTCTTCTAGAAGTTGCAGGGTTTCTGGTCTAATTCCTAGGTCCTTGAGTTGAATTTTGTGCAGGGTGAAAGAGAGGGGTTAAATTTCATTCTCCTACGAATGGATTTCCAGTTTTCTAAGCATCATTTGTTTAAAAAAGGCTATATTTTCTCCCACAAATATTGGGCACCTTTGTCTAGTATGAAATAACTGTATTATGTGGGTTTGTGACTTCTGTTCTATTCCATTAGTCTTTATGCCTGCTTTGATGACAGTACCATGTTATTTTAGTTTATTATAACTCTGTAGTATAATTTGAGGTCTGGTATTGTGATATCTCCTGCTTTTCTTTTCTTGCTAAGAATTTTTTGGCTATTCTGGCTCTCCACTCCTTGGTATATATTCAAAGGATTTAAAAATCAGCATACTACAGTGACACAGCGACATCAATGTCTATAGCAGCTAAATTCACAGTAACCAGGCCATGGAATCAGTCCAGGTGCCCTTCAACAGATGAATGGATAAAGAAAATGTGGTTTATGTACACAATGGAGTATTACTCATTCATAAACAAGAATGACTTTATGGCATTTGCCTGAAAATGGATGAATCTGGGGACTGTCATGCTATGTGAAATAAACCAATACCAAAAAAAGACAAAGGTCAATTTTTTTTCTCTGATATTTGGAAGCTAATCCAAAATGAGCAGGGGAGGGGGGCTATAAAAAAAGAAAATACAGGAAAGATCTGTAGATAAAGGGGAATGAAGGGAAGGGAGGAGGGATGGGATAGGGAAAGACAGTGGAATGAATCTGACCTAATTTTCCTATGTATATGTATGAATATACCACAGTGAATCTCGCCATCATGTCCATCCACAGACACTAATTGAAAAACTATAAATAAGTAGCAGAAAGATCACTAGAAAGAAGGGAACAGGGAGTTTGATGAGGGGAGGGGAAAGGGAAGTATTGAGGACTAATTAGAACGAACTATATTCCATGTTTTTATTGTTGTGGGCCAGGCTATATAGGCAAAAATCAAACAGACTCATTTTACCCTGAGACTCCATGTCTTGTAAGAAATGCTTCCCCCATGAGAAAACTGCCTCTGCCACACTGACCCTGCTTAGCACCCCTTGCTTAGAAATGCAAGTGTTTCTGCTCTTCTTATACAATGTAAAATCGCTCTCTTTTTTGTTCCCATTTTTCTTGGACAAAACCCTATCAGAGACGATAAAACAGTGCAAATTAGTTTTGGAGAGAATTCTGTGGTGAATATTGGAAGTATTTATGCTTAGATACAACATGGTTTCTATTTCTTCCAGTTCTACTAATATCACATGACTATTTTTCTCCTCATTTCTCTTATTTGGTATATATCATGCCGTGATTTTGCCTCTGAATTTATGCTGTAGAAAATGCCAAATTTCAAATGAAACTTATCCAGCAATTACTAAAATGTGAGTTTTCTATCCTGTTGAGTAAGCACTCTGAGCCCAGAGAGGAATTACTAAAAAGAAAGTGCAACATGTGAGTCTGGGCAAGTTGTGCCTGAGCAAAATAGAGTGAAGAATAGAGGCCACCGTGATTCAGGTGCACAACCCAACATTCCTCCAAAGGGAGGCTTTCCCTGGAGTATTGTAATTGGAAAAGGATGTGTGTCCTAGAACAAGTGCTTACTTGGTGGAGAAAACAACTGTTACACTATGAAACTGAAGAGTATCTACAGAGCTATTTCTTTCATTGAGTGGCATAAATAAGAGCGGTTTGATTTGTTGCCCAGGTAAGCAGGGAAGTCCACTCCCTTCATCACTTTAGTCAGCAACATCTCAAAGACAAGAGTCGCCATCTAAGGCATGTGGAATTCTCATCTTTTGTTTTTGTGTATCTGTGTTTTGCAGGTTATGTGACGTGCAGGTCCATCACCTTGGTTACATTTACAAATGTGTATCTAACAGCATATGCAAATCATTGAGTATCTGAAATCTGTTGCTATAGTCTTTTTTTTTTTATAAGGTTTAAAGGTTATACACAGCAGTTGGGTTCATCCCAACAAATTCATCCATGCATGGAAATCGATTTCAGTTCATGATCCTCATTTCTCCCACCCCCATTTCCCTCCGATCCTCCCCCGCTTTGCTGTCAGCTCCCTTGCACTCTCATTTCTAAACAATGTAATTATGTTTTTTTGCAGTAAAAAAGCAGCATTATGAGTTATCTGCCAATTGCCATAAAATTGAACCTTGTCTTCTCAAATTTCCTCCCTGTGGTGTCAAAGGAATAGTCATAAATCATATATAATTAGGCAAGTAGATTTTGCCATATTCAGCATTTGAAAAGAATGCCATGAAATGAGATGAATTTTTCTGTCCTTTTCCCTTAGTGAAAAATTAACAGTGTCTCCCTTTCGATGTTTTTTAGGTGTTACTAATTAGTCTTCATTTTTCCTTCTAAGAGAATAAAAGGAATCAACTATCATTTGATGTTGTAGCAACTTCATAAAAAATGAAAATAAAAACCTGAATTAATTTATCCTGTATCCTAAAGTTTGCTATTAACTCATCAACACTAATGATGATGGGGCTAGATTATAGCCCAATGGTGTAGAGCATCTGTATAGCATGCATAAGGCCCTGGGTTCCATCCCCAGCATCACAAACTAAACTAAACCAACCAAACAAAAAGTCAAAAAGCTCTCAGCCATCATTAGTGGTGAAAAAACTCAGATCTTCATTGCAACACTGGAAAAATGGCCAGTGGGAAATACTCCTCTATCCCCATTCCAAGAAGAACTCTAGTCATTAAGGCAGTTGGTCATACTCTACAGAAATATGAGAGGTGATCCAATATGGTCATTAGATTCTCTGCCTTCCTCTTGTCTTGATGAAAATTTACCTTTTCCTTTTTTGTGTCTTCATGAGGTCAAACTTAACTCAAGAAATCCTTAATATTAACACCCACCATGAATAATGGATATGCCACTGCCTCTTTAGAGATTTTCTGCTGGTTTTGAAGTGCTTTCTGGAAGCAGGAGATGAAGAAAGGAGCTTGGATAGTCAAAAGCATTTTATTTTAGCAGATGGAGAATGTAAAAATTGAAAATTGAAAGAAAGAAATTCCATGTGAATTTCCAAAGAATTTTTAAAAAAGTATTGGAACATGATGTTATGGAAGGAGATACACTTTTATTTTTCTTTCACCTTTTCATGATTGAGGCAACAGTTTGTCCAAGTACATCCTCAGACCAGCAATATAATAGCATCCAATGAAACCTGAGAGAAATGCAAATTTCCAGGTTTTTACTCGTATCTGCTAAGAGTGCTAGAAATCTACATTAAAAGAAACACTTGAGGTTATTCTGATATGCACTAAAATTGTAGAACTATTTATTTAGGTGAGTTGTGATGAGATACATGGATACCCCTGAGTTCCAAATACTTAGCACACTTTTTGAACTTGAAGAAATACTTACATTCAAAAGATATTGGTGTCCCACTGTATAAATGGGAACACTATTGGACCTCTGTATTCACAGGTTCTGCATCCATGAATTCAACCAACCGTAGATAAAAAATAGCTTCTATATGGAACATGAACTATTACGTGTCATTTGTCATGAGCAATACAGTAAAACAATATTTATATCATATTATGTATTATGAGTAATCTAGAAATTATTGAACATATATAGGAGGACATGCATAAATTCTACACAAATACCATAATATTTATAGAAGGGACTTATATATCTGAGAATTTTGGTATTCATAGGGGACACAAAACTCCATCAGGTACATAGGGCAAATTGTTTTAATAAATACATCGTAGGGTTGATATTAGAATTCAAAGAGATATTGGGTAGGTAATAGACTATTAAAAGTGATCCTTCCTGTTAGCTTGATAAATGGCCAATAAGTATGTACACGTTCTAATGAGACTTGCTACATATGTTCAAGTAGGAGTTCTTAAAATGAAGATAATCCAGGCACCATCAGGCACCTAAAGAGTACATTTAAAATGCTAAAGGCAATGCTTAGGGGAATTCTCAGGAGTTGGTCATTCATAGGGAGCTCCAAGGGGTTTCTCCTACTTCCCCCTTAGGAAAGAAGAGTGGATGCTTCCCCTCTTAAGTAAAAACAAATAAACAAAAACCTCCAAGAAATCCCTCTAGAGATCAAAATTTTTAAAAGAAGATAAGATCCATGATCACTGACTACTGCACTGTAGGTCCAATTGGACAGAGCCATTTGGGTAGAGCATGGCAGAACAATTCCTGTGAGGACCTGTTATCTGACCCAGGTCTCAGAAGCATAGATTAATATATGGTGTGCTACTTTCCCTATGAAAATTTTGAGGTTGGAGTTCTGGTTGGAACAGCCCCAGATTCCAGGATTGGAAGGAGGAGTCAGCCATTGGAACAGTTGTAATTTCTCTTTTTGGAAGTTCAAAACCAGGATACCTATTCCCCCTCCCTCCCCCCCATGGATCAATTATACGTCACAAATTAGAAGGTCAGCAAACTGAAGGCAATTTGAAATAATGCTACATGCTAGGGCTGCCCATTGCAAGAGTACACTGAGAGTTCATTGCAAGACGTCAGTCAAAGTATGTACTGCCATGTCAGAAAATAGTGCAGCATAGAGATCCCTGCCCAGCCAGTAGCATATTGATCCAGCTGTGAAGAATGCACAAATATACTTCACAAAAACCCAGCATTTGGAGGTGGATGAGGAGGACATAGTGACCAGCTGCTTTCGGCTGAATAAGAACTACAAGAACCCTAAAGAGTAAGATCCCTGTTCTCCCTTGAAGGATTCAGCTTGACATGACTACAGCTATCTTGGATATAACTCATTTTTCATACCAAGAGATCCTGCACACCTCTCAAGCCCTATTGGACAAAATAATGAAGACAGCTGAGCATGCTGTGGCACCCATTGATGCCTGATGTTGGATATGTTAATTTTTGAGAAAGGTCAGACACCTTCCTGTTGGCCATAGACAACCTTAATCTAGTTTAGCTCTACCCCTTCCTCCTGCCTTGGTAGCAGGAATTCATCTGTCTTGTTACTGTTCTAAAAAAATTTCAGTCCCTAGTAAAGTATGCTGTTTGTAATCCTGAATATGTCTGCCTCTTCAGTTTCAGGGTACTTTCTGCCAACACTGGGACCAGGATTTTCCAAAACATTCGACCATCTTTTTTTTTTAATCACCTAATCCCCATTTTTTAAATACTCTGACTCTGTAAGGGTTAGAGATGGAGGAAAGAGGGAGAAAAGCTGAACAAGATGAACATATGATAGCTTGCTTTATTAACAGCTAGGAGAATATTGTGTGAGAGAACAGTCAGAGTGCAGAATGAATTTATTAAAATTTCTGAAAATCACACTGTTCTAGCAGATGAGAAATAACTGGGAAGTGATAGCATTTATCAAAAGGTGATGGTGAAGAAGAGAGACTAAATAAAGCAAGACTGAACGCACTGATTGGGAAAGAATAAGAAGACTTTCTAGTTCATACTTCATCAAACCTAATGCATTCACTATACTTGTTTCACATGGAAGGTACTAACAGAGTGCCTGAAATATAGAACTTGGTCACATGTTTCCATTACCTCATTATTTTTCTTTTTCACTATCTTAGCAGGAAGACTGCAAGGGATATGTGGTCAAATAGGAATGACCTTTCACTATTTTCCATTTAGAAGGTTGCTATGGTTTAAAAGCTTGTGTCACCTCCAAAATTCATGTTTTGAACCCCCAATGCTGCACTATTATGAGGTGGGTCCTGTGGCAGATGAATGAGGGATGAGAGCTCTGCTCTCATGAGAGGGATTTGGACCCTTATAAAAAGGCCTGAGTTTGAAGGGAATGTTGTTGTGGTCTTCCTCCATCATGTGAGAACACAGTGTTCCTCTCCTCCCAGGATGCAGGAATAAAGCACCATCTTAGAAGCAGAAATCAGCCCTCACTAGACAGGGGACCTGCTGGTGCCTTGGTCTTGGACTTCTCAGTCTCCAGAACAGTTAGACATAAATTACTTTTCCTTATAAATTATCCAGTCTATAGTAACTTGTTATAGGAGCACCAGCAGACTAAGACAGAGATGAAATCCTTCTAAGAACTTTTAAGGCCAACCATTCTGATGAACTTAACCAGAATAATAGATACTTCTCAGAAGGAATTTGACCATAATGATTTTTTTCTTCTTCTCTCATATCAGAGAGGAAGAACAAATATTAAATTCACACAGGGTAGAAAACAGTTGAAAATTATTTGGAAGTACTGTTCTATAATTTCTCCATCATTCAAAGAATAATTTTTAAATTAGATAATTTGCTTTTAATGGAGATGTCACTGATTTTCTTGGGTTTAAATATTCTACATTGTATTTATGAATCATAATATTATCATTTTGTATCCCCTAAATTTATGTCATCAATTTACAATAAAAGGGGACAAATAATTAGATAATTAAACATAAAACATGTAATTCATCTAAAATACTGTGGAATTATAGGGTACAATTGGGCACTTTTTTGGTACTCTAAGAAAATTCTCATTGTTGCGGTTGTCTTGAGACAACAGAGATCTTGCCACATTCCTGAAGGTAGTCAGCCCTCACTTCAGCAAGAGGAAAGGTGGAACAAAAAAAGAGGAAACCTGGTCTAAGGCTGAGGAGAGAAGATAAACAAGCTGACTGGATCACTTCCATCTGGAGTTGACTTCAACATGTGACCAAGTTCCAATTTCAGGCACTCTGTTAGTACCATGTGAAACAAGTATAGTGAATGCATGAGATTTGATGAAATATGAACTAGAAAGTCTTCATATTTTTCCCCATCTCTGCATTCATCGTGCTTTATTAACTCTCCCTTCTTTACCGTCACGTTTTGATAAATTTCATCACTTCCCAGTTATTTCTCCACTCCTAGAAGAGTGTGATTTTCAGAAATTTTAATAGTTCAATTCATTCTGCAATCTGACTATTCTCTCATTCTTGAATGAGACAAAGACCCTCTCTGAGGCTATTTCTGTATATTTTCCCTAGCTCTTCACCCAATACTTAGATAAAAAGATTTCTGTAAACTATCTACCTGAAATAATTTATAGAAATTTTTATAACAAACAATATGTAAAACAATTTATAGTAGGAATATAGAAAAACTAGCATTATATATTTATTGCATTTTGCCAAAATTTGCTAAGTGATATTATTATTATTTTTTTCACTTTTTCATATATTTATTGATCTCCTGTACATCTTCTTCGGTAAAGTGTCTGTCCAGATCCTATTTTTGGAAACACTATAAGAATTTTTTTCTTTTTTTATTTACTTTTTGATTCATTGAACACAAATGGAGTACAGCTATTGTTTCACTGGTTGTACACAAAGTAGAGTGACACCATCTGTGCATTCATGCATGTACACCGGGCAATGGTATCTGTCACACATTCTGTTATTAATTTTACCCCCCACCCACCCCCACCCCTCCCTTCCCTCTATGCTAGCTATCTTTCCTCCATTCTTGCCATCTTTCCCCCCACATTATGCATCATCATTCAT
>JAJEJO010002483.1:0-31355 GCA_020662805.1 Glaucomys volans | reverse complement strand
TTTGGTTTCTATTTGGAATGCTCTTCACTTTATTTTCTGACTGACAACTGTACTCTTTTAAGTAATATCTTTTGCATGATTATATGGAAGTACATTTTAATTTTGGAAAAAATGTTTTCTTTCTCATGGGATCAAACCTTTAGTCTTGCACCTGCTGGGCAAGCCCATAGCACTTGATTACATCCCTGCCCTTAGAAATGCAAGAATATTAAAAGGATATAGAGTAGGAAAAAATGTCTCCTTCAAACTATCCAACTATGAAATATTCAAACATAACTTCTGTTAACACTGCTACTTCCTGAATGTGTAACATTCAAGACACTTATCTCCGTAAACACATGTGTGTTTATGACACTGTCTAAATGAAAAACTGGGGTCATTACTGGTTATTCCCTGCTTGTCCACTTTAACCTTATGTACTTATTAAATTATATGTTTGATATTCTTTAAAACAAATTTTAAATAATTTAATAGTGATTACATACTATTGACTATAATTTATCTAAAATCCTTTAATACTGGAAATTTAAGTCTATTTATATTTTTCATTTTAATACTGTTGAAATAATATTTTTAATTTTATGTTCTTTTAAAATATATATCTCTAAATTTTTGACCTCTAAATAAAGATTCTTAAAATTAGAAATAGAGGCCAAGAAATATAATAATTAAAATTTTAATAATATATGCAATACATACAAAAATGTATATTCATATCCTTTATCAGGAGAAGATGAGCTGGAAATATCTCAAGTGATAATTTCAATGTGGAAATTGCTTTGCTTTGCACCTTTAATTTACTTGGATTTCTTGTGATAAACATGTTTAAATATTCACTTACCTTTTGTTTTTTGCTTTTGTGATGCATTTGATATCCTTTGCTCATGCTTTTATAGCAGCATTCATCTTTTCTTAACAATTTTGTGTCTTTCAAATGTAAAACATTTTGAGTTTTCCTTATTACCACTTTGGTTTTCATTTATAAAATTTTTATGCAGGCCTTAAACCAAGCTCTGTCCTCACAAAGTTATCTGTGAGGCCTATAATATGAAATAAAAATACAAGCTGATGTGATAATGCTATAAGGAAAAGTATATGCATGGGGAATGTTACAAAGAATTCTAACTTACTATTATTAGGTATCAGGGATTTATCTTAACATCAAGTTGTCCAATTAAAAATAATGCCATTGGTACTTCTAACAAGAAACAAAATGAACATTTTTGAAAATTTCCTTTTCTTCTTATCAATGTTTTCCCCCAAAAAAGATCCAGGAGTGGGATTCCAAAAGGTGATATATGATGTTTTATTTATCTCTTTCATCTTTGTGTTTCCAGCACCTAGGAAAACTGTGGTCCATCATATCATATGGTGGGAGTGGGAAGGAGAGCTGGAGGGAGGGAAGAATAGACCAAGGATCAGTCACCAAAATAGACACAAATTACATTTGTAGGTACATCTCTAAATACAGGCGCGCACACACACAAACACACACACACACACACACGCTAACTCACTCACAAGTTTGAGACAAGCACATGAAAATCTTTGAATCATTACTAAATACAATAACAGACAAACCAAAAATTTTTTTGAAAAATGTGTGGTATTTTCCAACCAGAGTTGACAGAAACACACTTCTTTTTGGTACTGTTTTCCTCATATATGAGACAAAATACCTGAGGGGCCACAATGAATAAAATGTGTGTGTCACAAAGTATTGCCTGAGTAACCAGCACTGCTGGTGTTCTCTGCTCTGTGAGACCAAAGGGCTTTCTGCATTTTCAAGAAGCCAGGAGAGATCCATGCTGGCTGGGCCAGTCTCTTGGCCACCCTGACCTCAGTAAGCTATTTTTTCCTTTCCCAAGGGGGAACTGTAGATTTTACTAATAACTCACTGAACTTTACCCTCCCTCCTGCGACTTGATGGAAGGATTTTCTGTCTCCATTCTTGACCTGGGCCACACTTCCTTTCTCCCTGATAATTAATCTCAGGCCCTGAAGCTTTAGTTTTCCAATAACTAGATTTCACCCTTTAGAGGGAGTCAACTACTATAGTGATATATTACTTTGCTGCCCTAAATTAAGTGTAACCTCTTGGTACAGAACTGGATCTCAAGTGACCTGAAAAATTTAGTATGCCACTGAATAATTTTAAAAAAGAACTTAGTTATTAAAACAATAAAACTCATCAGATTAAAATTTTACATTTTCTTTATATTTTCGGGATTATCCTGGACTTTGTTGTTATGCAGTCAATAGAATCTTATTTCAAATGACAACCATGATGAAATGTAGCTTCAAAACTAAATGAGATTAACATGTAATTTATGATTCTATTTTTCCTTACTGTTTGAAATATTGCCAACAAATAGACATATTCTATACAGTGTGAGCATCATTTATTATCAGAAAACAGATGGTGTAAAGGTTAACGAAATCCTAATGGATTAACAAATATAAATGGAAAATTAGTTGTTTTACAGTAGAGAGCAATAAATTCTATTTGTTTCTCAGAATCTACTCTGGCACCAAGCACTGGGCCAAGAACAAAGTAGGTGTTTAATAATGATGCTGAAGTCAAATGAATATTTTCAGTCATTATTCAGTCAGGTTGTTGGTGAATGATGACAAAAATTCTTTTAACAAGAACAACTAATAAGTATTTGAAAATTCTGTCTTGAAAATTTTTCCAGCTGATATTTGCCATGTCAGAATTAAATAAAAAAATCATATGAATACTTTCAAGAGAGACATTTTCTTGTAATATACATCATGCCCTAAAACATTAAAAAATTTTAAGAAGGAAATTTCATATATATTGATATATTATGTGTAATATATAAGAAGTTTTCTTATAATATTCATATTGCCATAGAACATCTAAACATTCTAAGAAAGCAATGTCATGTGAATTTATATATCATATGTAATATACAATTATTTATTTAAATATCATAAGGAAGCAATTATATACGTGTGTGAGACTGTGTGTGTGTGTATACCCAATTACAGCCATTTTGAAAGTGATTGAAGCACATTACTAGTGCTAAAATTAACAAACAGTATGTCTTTAACTGATCAAGTTAGTCTGTTTACATGTGATTTGTCTTGTTTTAGTTCCCTGTCAGTAGATGGCCTCTCTTATGTAATAAATCCCATATGTGAGATAGACATGTGATTGTTGTTTCATTCAATCATATTACTAATCCTTATACACAATTTAAAGTGTATTAATCAAAATTAAATTGAAAATAACTATTTTTAAAATTTATGATTTAGAATGGAAAATACTCTTGTCACCCTGTTTTGATAATTTTTTTTAGAGAATAGTAGCAGATGCTTCCTAAAATAGTGTTTATAATACTTCATAATGTGATGAATTAGAAAATTCAATTTATACAATATTTACTGAATAATTGGCCACTAAAGAGGATTTTTTAAAAAGTGCCATTTGACTACATTTTCCAGGCTGGACTGGGGAGAATAAAAATTCAGAGACAAATATCAAAGAAGGCCAGGGGTGCCAGTAGAAATTTATAGGTAAATCGCTGGAGCAGTTGCTGGTGAGACCAGACTGTGCTGGACACTCCAACAAAGAATTCTTGGAGGAGGGGAGAGCTCCTCATGAGATAGGAGGAGTCTAGAAAATTCAGAGCGTAGCTGGCCTCTGGTGTCTGCGTGGTGAAGAGTTGACACTAAACTTCTAAAATATTTTATAGTTGTGAATCCATGTAAGGCTGTGTAAATTCTCTGAGCTTTTTGAATCTCAACTTCCTCACAAATTTATAAAAAATCTAACTGCAAGTTTGCTGAGAATTTTATGACATTACAAATGTTGAGACATGCCTATAGTACTCCAGCACACAGGAAGTGCAGTAAATGGTGGGCAAAAGCACTAATTCCTGTGAAAATGCCTGAACAGTATACCTATAATTTTTCATATTGGGAAAGTAAAACAATCACCAAAAGGTGATTGGAAGATGTCATAGGCAACTGAGAAGATAAATATTTAAAAGGTAATTTGACAGATTTCTTCCTCTTCTGAATATCATAGATTAGAGAAAGAAGAAGCTGTTACTAGGGAGTCATGGTGTCAAGAGCTAGGGTGTTTGAGGTTAGTAGGGAATAATAATTTAGGAAGTAATGCTACGAATGGGCTTGATGTCATGATTTAGTCAGGGAGGAGCCAAATATTTTTTCAGATTTCTTGATAAAATTGGAAAAGGGGTAAGATAAAAAGGAGAAAAGAACAAATTCACATATAATCTACATGTCACGTAGATAGAAAAAGTAGACAATTGTAAAAATAATCATCACAATCTATTCTATTGTGAATAATCTGTTTATCACATTTAACCTCACTAATATGTGAAAATACTATCATTACCCCCCACCTTATACCTGAGGAAATTGAGTGAAATTGAGAGAGAAAGTTGAGATAGACTCCAAATTCCATGCACTAGCATATTCTTTAAACTGTTTCTGAAAATAAGACATGTGAGCTGAAAGAAATGGGGAGAAGTCATAAATGGATTGCAAGTGTGTTCAATGTTTAAAATTTCTAAGGTGGATTTTTACTGGGTTATTCAAAATAGAGAATGAATTTATGTTAATAATAAAATCTTTCTATTTGCTTTTGTGATATATCTACAGAACAAATTTTGATTAAAATTAATGAAAGATGACTTCCTGTGACAGAAATTCCAGAATTAATATTCATAGTTTCCCCATTTATGTTTACATGTTAATTCTTTGCTTCCTACCCAAACATATAACCCCATGTAGGGCAAGGAGTCTTTTTAGGTCATGGCAGAATCCTCCCCAATATGAAGTTTTACATCTTGCATGAGTTAGATTTTAGTAAATATTAGCAAGAATGAGCACATAACTTGCAAAGTTGTATTAAACTTGAAAAGAATGTTTGAAAAAGCAATGTAAGGATCTCCCCAAGTCCAGTCTTCTGTAAAAGCAATGTAAACACTGATGAAAGTCACCTAGATTAACTTTTTAGAATTCAGGAAATGAGCAAAAGACTTGCAAAAATCCAAGACTCATTTAGCCAAGAAAAATGGCTAAATTTCTGTAAAAATAATGAGCTGTGTGTTGTTTTAACTTGTCCTATTTTCATTCTTCTGTTCATTGCTTTATGATGTTCTGAAAACTAACAATCTTCAAACTTAGGTAGCTGTGAAAATGAGCAGTCTAAAGGGAACTTCAGGGTCAGAAAGGTTTGGATCTTCTTAGACAGCCCCACTCTGGAGCATTGTCATTTTCTGACTGCTCTGACCCTTTGTTGAAAAGCTCTACTCCCTTTCCTTAACCTGCATCCAAGTTCATTTGGTGTGAACTACTATATCCATGGTATGAAAATTTGAGTGGCTTGAGGAGTTCATCAGAGTTGGGGCTAATAAGAGGCTGATCAAAGAAATGTAAAGTGAAAAATTGAAGCATGAGATATCTACAGGAGATTTTGAAATTTTCCACCATTGTCTTGTGAATCCAGAAGGCCACACATGTGCACAAAACAGAGTTCATGACCTAGAAAAACATGAAATTGTTTCCCTCTTGATGGCCCTGAGGTTTTGCATAAATAGGAAAATTCAGAATATAAATGGTATGCTCAAAATTAAAAGTTTGATCCAAGCCCCCAGGCAAAGAATCATAGCAAACTGGTCTAAGACATTTAACAAAATTTTTGTCTAAACATTTGCTAGCCTCTAAAAGAGTTCAGGAGAGACTACAGTTGGTACAACATGACAGAGAATACAGATTGCATAGAATTAGCTCAATAGGAAAATCACTACACCAACAAATAGTAAAAATAATAACAAAAAAGAACAAAACAAAAAAATTGGATGACATTATTTTTAAAGTTTCACATTGATATTTAGCATGATATGAAGATTTCTGTTTTTCTTAAAAAATGTTTATCAGACATCCAAGAAAATATGAAAGTATGATCCCTACACTGGAAAAATGTAGTCAATAGAAATAACCTATAAGGAAGACAAAATATAACACTTTCTAAGAATAAGAGAATATGAAAAAGAATATGTTCAATGAACTCATCAAAACCATGCCTAAAGAATTAAAAGAAAAACATAAGAGACAGCAAAAAGAATATCAACAAAGAGGTAGAAATTATTACAGAAGATCAAAATAAAAACTCTTCAATTGAAGCATAGAATAACTGAAACAGATTTTCAGTGAAGAGACTCAGTAGTAAATTTGAATTGACAGAAAAAAAGAGTCCCTGAATTTGATGGTTGATCAATTGAAATTGTTCGGTCTGAGGAACAGTAAAACAAAAGCCTAGCCTCAGAGACCTATAGAATACCATCAGGCATTTCGCATACCTGTAATGGAAATTAGAGAGAAAGAGACACTGAAAGAGGAAGAAAATGTAGTTGAAGAAATACCAACAAAAAACTTCAAAATTTGATGAAAGACATTAGTCAGCATAACAAAGAAACTAAACACAATTAAAATAAAGAAATACAAAGAGCTGCACAGGTAGACACATCATAGACAAACTGTCCAAAGTCAAAGCGAGAAAATCTTGAAAGTTGCTAGAGAAAAGTGACTCATATGCAAGGCATCTTCAATAAGAATGACATCTGACTTCTCATCAGTAACCATTGAGACCAGAAGTTATTGGGAGGATATATCCAAAGTTCTGAATGCAAAAAGACTGCCAACCAAGAATTCCATATAAACATAAATGTTTTTCAAAATTGAAGAAGAAATTAAGATGGTCTCAGAAAACACTTAGAGAGCTTTTAGTTAGCATGCCTGTCTACAAATGTACTAAAGGAAATTCCATTAGATATTGTTTCTTTGAAAAGATAATTCTTAAAAAATGACAAATTTTAGGTTAGATTTTACCAAGAAAAAAGAAAGACAGAAATTACTAAAATCAGCATCAGAAAAATAAAGGGCAATAAAGAAATACTACAAAAAATGCATTCCAACAAATTAGCTAACCCAAAGAAAGCAAAAAATTCCTAGAAAGAAAGAAATTACCCATACATCTCACTCCAATCAATTATTAGGAGTACAAGTAACAACAAAAGTAGGTGAGGAAAAGGGTACACTCACACATTGTTTGTGGAACTTCAAATTGGTGCAACCATTCTGGAAATGAGTGTGGAGATTTCTTTAAAAACTAGGAATGGGGCTGTGGCTCAGTGGTAGAGTGCTTGCCTGGCATGTGTGAGGCAGGGTTTGATTTTCAGCACCACATATAAATAAATAAATTAAATAAAGGTCAAATAGAATAATGGTACATTGACAACTAAAAATTAAAGAAAAAAACAACTAGGAATGGAACCACCATTTGACCCAGTTATCCCACTCCTCAGTATATATCCAAAGGATTTAAAATCCGCAAACTATAGTGACAGAGCCACATCAATATTTACAGCCGCACAATTCATGATAGTCAAGCTAGGAAGCCAACCTAGGTGCCCTTCAGCAGTTGAATGAATAAAGAAAAAGTGGTACATATACACAATGTAGTATTCATCTCAAGAATAACTTTATGGCATTTGCCTGTAAATGAATGGAACTAAAAACTATCATGCTGAGTGAAATAAACCAGTCCCCAAAAGTCAAAGGTTGAATGTTTTCACTGGTATGTGGAAGCTAATCCAAAATAAGGAGGATCGTGGTGGTTTTGGTAAAAAAGAATAGAAGAAAGCTCAGTAGAGTAGAAGGGAAAAGAAGGGAGGGAAAATGAAAGAGAGTTAATAAATCTGACCTAAACTTTCTATATACGTATATGAGTCCACCTCAGTGAATCTCACCATCATGTACATCCATAAGACACTAACTTAAAAAAAGAAAATCTATAAGTAAATAGCAGAAAGATCTGTAGGATGAGGGGAGAGAACAGGGTATGGGATGAAGGGAGAGAAAGTGGAATTACTGGGGACTGATTTAGAAAAATTATATTCCATACTTTTATAATTATGCCAAAATGAATTCTATTGTCATGTGTAACTCAAAAGAACCATTAAAAATGGTTAAAAAATCCACTATTCTTTTATATTTAGCCAATCTTCATTCCTTCTACATTTCTATAAATTTTTGTAGGATCATTTTCCTTTAGCTTTAAATTTCCATTTAATAGTTCTTCCTGTGACATCATGTTGGTTATATAAAATGAGAATTGAAACTTAATCATCCTGACACACTTACAGTCATTTACACTGCTACACATAATGATGTGTGGTTAGCAAGGCGCCACATATGTGATGGTGGCCTCCTAAGATTATGTCAACCAAGTGATCACAGCTGTCTTGATGAAATCACTGCCCACAGTATTCTCATGATGATGAAATCACTTAAAGGCATGTTTTCTAGAACTTACCTGTTATTAAACACACATGACTGCATACCACTTTGACTTTTAATCACATAAATGTATTAACTATTCAAAAAAATTAACATAATTACATTAAGAGTATTTTCTGGCTCTAGCTTTCTAGGTTTCTCTGTCTCTGTATACTTATTTTCATTTTTATGAAAAGAATGATCTTCAAATAATTACTTTTGTGATCAATTTAGCATTCCCACAATTGTTCTATAAAAATATCTGCAGAGAAACCTCAAGCTCCTTCAGTAAAATGCACGATGTGAGCTCACCATCTAACACAGCACAATAGCAGGGGTCCTGGGCTCACCCGGCACCAGGAGATTGTATGGTGATCCCAGCTCTGTCATCCAAAAATGGCACAGTGAACCTATAGCTCTGCATCTCCTCTTGGCTTGTTTCATTCTCAGTAAGGTGAGGTGGATGAATCAATGATCAGGATCACTGATGTTTCTCCAGCTTGGCGGTAATATGCTCAAAAATATCCATTCTTGGTTTGGGGTTCTGGCTCAGTGGTGGAGCGCTTGCCTAGCATGTGTGAGGTCCTGGGCTCCATCCTAAGCACCACATAAAAATAAAATTAAAGGTATAGTGTCCACCTACAACTAAAACAACAACAAAAATATCCATTCTTAAACTCCGGGCCATAAGCACTTTCAAGCATGTTGTCAAATCTGTCTTGCCAAGAACTGTCCCATTTTCTAATCCTAAAGCCAATTCACAGACGAAGCAGAGTTTAAACTTTTCCTATATTTTTTACACTTCTTTATACTTACATTAATTTTTAGGCATTTTTCTCCTTCCTTCCTTCCTTTGTTCCTTCATTCCTTCCTTCCTTCATTCCTCCCACCCTCCCTCCCTTTCTACTTTCCTTCTTTTCCTTCTCTTCCTCTTCTTTTTTTTCTTTTAATTTGAGCATTCATAAGAAAAAGCAGGGAACTCAAGGATGTTATCAAGAAAGAGAAAAGCAAATGGATACAAAACAGTAAGGGTGAAAAATTGCTTCAATGTTCTCTTTGTGATAAGTTTTGTGGATCTATTACATTCTAGAAATTCAGAGCAATTACTTAAGTGCCTCAAAAAATTATTTTAATTCATTTATTGGAGTAAATATAGAATTACCATCTGCCTACTCTGCATTTTTTAAAATAGAGCATATAATTGATTCTCCTTATTTAAATCTTACTGAGACATTTTTAAAAATTAAAGTTAATTCAGTCAGTTTTAGACAATTAAAATCCTTCTTTGTTTTTCAATGTACAGTTGACTTTAAGTTTTAGTTAGCAACTATAATTTTATTGCCCATATTATTACCATGTAATAGTAATATTAACTTGGAAATGATCATTATGGCCTATGTAAGCATATTGCATTTAAATGATCTACTACATTTCATTCTAAGAAGTTTATTGTTAATCATCAATGGTTTCCAAAGGAATGCAAAGCATTTTTTTGATTTTTCAGTTTTGGCGTTTGAACCCAGAAGCATTGTACCACTGAGCTACATCCCAGACATTTTCATTTTATTTATTTATTTATTTTGACATGGGGTCTTGCTCGGTTGCCCAGGTTGGCCTCAAACTTGCCATCCTCCTGCTTCAGCCTTCTAAGTCACTGGGGTTACAGGCATTTGCCACCATGCCTGTCAGGAATGGAATACCTTTGAAAGTCAGATTTGACTGGCAGTATGTCTTTGAATAAGTAGAAATAACAGTCTCCTTGGAAGTGCATTGTCCCTAGAAGAACCATCCCTCATAAAAAGAAAAAAGAGAACAAGGGCACACATTAAGAGGATGTGAGTCATATTTGTGAAACCTATTAAACCAAAATTAAAGCTAGGGATATAGCTCAGTAAAAGGGGGGTTTTGCTGAGCATGCCTGAAGCCCTGGATTCAATCCTCAACACTTATAAAACAGAAAAAAATGCAAATAAAATTTCCAGGAGGCTACCATTTTGGACTAAGCCCCATAATGGGCCAGGCTAAAAATCAAAATAAAGTTACTCCTTCTAAAATTCCAAGACACCAAACTAACTGAAACTAACATTCTGAAAAATCAGAATTAGAAGGGTAACAATCAAATTTCTGAAAGAGGTCACTTTCAATTGGTATGACAATGAAGCTCCCTCTGCCTTAATTCTTATTTAAAAAAGTGTAATAATAAGGGTTCTCTGGAGGAACCGAATCAACAGGAAGTATGATTATAAAAGGGGATTTATTAGATTGGCTTACATGACCAGAAGCTGGGTAGTGAACAATGGCCGTCTGTAGCTGGAGAGCTGGAAGAACCAACAGCTATGCAGTCTAAGATGTGGAAACACCAGAACAAGAAAGATCAGGAGTGCTACCCTAGTCCAAAACCAAGGCTTCTGGAAACAACCTGGAGAATCACTGGCAGAGTCCACTTTGGAAGAGTGAAGAAGTGAGAGCCCGATATCCTCAGATGATCACACCAGCAATCAAGAACAAGTTCAAGAAGAGCCAAGCTTGCATCTGCATCTGCTTCCTTGTTCTCCCAACTTTTATTCCATCCCATGGGGGGTGCTGCCCAGGCTTAGGTAGGAGCTCCACTTCAGTTCTCTATCCCACATTCCAATCATTCCTAGACACACCCTCATGGACACACCCAGAAGCCTCTTAATCATGGGCATCCCTTAATCCAATCAAGTTGACAATTCAAATTAACCATTATAAGAAGTAACCTGAACACCCTGAGGTTGATCAGTTTTTTCCTACTGTTCTGCCTCCCAACCCTGTTTTACAAAAAAGAAATTGTGAAATGATCGATTCACTTTTTTAAAATTCTACTTTTTCCAACCATTCTCTGTCTACAAAACAAACCTTCTGATCAGGTCAGAAAACTTACTGTGTTTATGGAGTGCAATGTTGCCGTATTCTAGAATCTAAGAACAAAACCTATTAAGATCATTAAACTGACTTCCTCTGACAAATCTATAAATGCTTTTTAAAAATGCACATAGCAGAACACAGTACAACATACTCTTTTTGAGACTGTGGTTTTAAAAAGCTAAAGAACTGTAGTCTAATTCTCCAGAGAGAAATGATGGTCAAGAATGATATTATTGGTCAGTGGTTGGAAAAAGTCTATATCCCAGGGAACTGGCTCTCTAGCTCTTTCTGGTTGTCTATTAAAATCACCATAGAGCAAACAACCCACTGATTGTTAAAGAAACAACAAGGTATCTACTACATACTCAGCTTCTGTTCAATCACGTGCTTGCTCTGTGTGTGTGATGGATACATGAAATTTTGTAAGTTGTTATTATCCTTATTATTATTCAAACTGTACAGGAAGGTTGTGCTAGCACACATGAAATAATTAAACGATTTTGTAAAAATGATATGGCATTCAACTTCTCTGACCCAAAACAGCTATGGAGCAAGTTACATAAAAGAATTTTGACATAAAGTAGATATTGAGGTACCGCATGCTGAGATTGTTATTAGAGTCCTAGGCCAGAGGACTGATCCTAGGGATCCCACCAAATCAGGTCTGGCCACACCTCAACAACCAAGTGAGAAAAGTAATGGTGCAACACAGGAAAGGAATTATAATCAGAATAACTGTATTGTATTTAATCAGAATAACTGTATCAGAATAACTGTAAAGTGAAATCAAGCCTCTTAGCATTGTTTTGTGGATACTGACATGAACTTAAGGTTGAAATGAAGGAAGAATTAGAGCAGGAGGAGAAAGATATGCATGATTACATAGTCTAGGTCACACTGGTCAGATTGTTCATTTTCCCAGATTGGATTCCATAAGGTGGTTCCTGAGAACCCCTGATCATTTGAGGGGCAATCTCCATTTGCTTTGCAGGATGTTTATCCATCAGACCTGTGATCCTGGAAGGGGGCACAATTCAGTCTTCATGAAATGATTACTCCTGGCTGTGGGGCAGGTCTCATCATGGGAGATCAGCTGGTCCTAGAAAGTCTAGGGCAATGACTGGAAACTTCCAGGTACCAATTCCAGTGCTTTGAAACAGGACATTGTAAAAGTTGGCAGCTGAATATCCACAAGGCTTGAAAATATCTTAGTCTTGGAGGGGGATGAGATAGGTTAGGAAAATTTAAGCTAATAACCCTTGTATTATACTTCTTGAGTAATTAACATGCAGAGCAGAGTAGCAATCTTATGCAAAACTTAAGGTAATAGAGGAGACAGATAAAAAATAAAGCTAGGGATGCCAAACTCTATCCTGCTTTTAATTTAGCTATTGGACATCTGAGGGCCCCAAGTGGATGGCCAGTGTTTATAGTAAGAGCAACTTCTAATTTTCTGTGATAAGATGAGAGCTCAGATTTATAGC
Organism: Glaucomys volans; assembly: GCA_020662805.1. Classification (NCBI taxonomy): domain Eukaryota; kingdom Metazoa; phylum Chordata; class Mammalia; order Rodentia; family Sciuridae; genus Glaucomys; species Glaucomys volans. Next base: position 18,645 of record JAJEJO010002483.1, on the reverse strand, counting down.
TCCATATTTATCCTCATTCACCCAAGTATCTCCTTCCCACATCATTTTAAGGAGTGAGTAGAAAAGGAAGACTGTAAACTTCTACGTAGGACGAACATTAGCAAAGTATTAACAAACTCTCAGAACCTAGACTTGATTTGGTATGTTGTGAGGGACAAGGATATGAGGGGCTCTATTAAATCAAAAGGTTTATGCTTGGGAAGAAATAGAAGAATAGAAGAAGAATAGACTTGGATGTGATAACCAGAAGAAGTGCATAAATAGTACTATCTCCTGGGCCTATCAAGGAGAAAGAACTTCTACCTTTATCTTTTTAGGTTTGGGGATCTGTGAATCACACTGACAAAATACAGATTAACAAGAGGAAAGACAAGGTTTATTCACTGATATAAATGGGAGTTCACACAATATATGACTCTAAGAGATGGTTAGAATGTGGGGATTTTATACTAGTTTACACTCACAGGGCTGGGCAGTGTGAAGCCTCCCACTTCAAACCCCAATTCTTGTGGTCAAGTTAGAAAGCTTTTAGACAAGTCATTCAGAGTTACAGGCATGAGTGTGTTAGAAGGGAGAAGAAAGGAGAAGGGGACACTCTCAAGGGAGAGAGTGGGGTCCTCTCAGAGAGGACAGTTCATTTCTTTTGCCCTCCACTTTTATGTGGGGGTCTCAGGGAAGTTTCCAGACAGTCCTGCCCAGGTCCACCTCTTCTTTTCCCATATTTTTCATTAGTGTATTATAGTGTTCAAAATGGGAGGATTTGTTCTTACATATCCATACACACATAAAACTATGATATGGCTAATATCATTCCCTAGGATGTCCCCTTTCCCTCTTTTCCTCCCTCTCCCAAACCCTTTTGTCTACTGTCTCCCTTTGATTTTCATGAGATACCCCTCACCTTTCTTTCTCTTTTTTCTCCCTAGCTTCCACATATCAGAGAAAACCTAACCACCCTTGACTTTCACAATTTGGTTTATTTCACTTATCATAATTCTCTTATGTTCCATCTATTTTCCTGCAAAAGACACAATTTCATTTTTACTTATGACTGAATAAAACTCCATTATATACACATACCATATTTTCTTCATCCATTCATCTATTGATGGACACTTAGGCTGGTTCCATAGTTTGGTTATTCTGAATTGTACTACTCTAGGTATGCATGTATCACCATAGTATGACTAATTCTTTAGAATAAATTACAAAGAGTGGTATAGCTGGGTCATAAGGTGGTTCCATTCCTACCTTTTGAGAAAACTTCATACTGCTTTCCACAGTGGCTATACTAATTTACAAGCCCACCAACCATGTTAAAGTGTTCCTTATCCTCCACATCCTCTCCAGAATTTATTATTGTTTGTATTTTTGATGGCTGCCATTCTGACTGGTGTAAGATGAAATCTCAGTGTAGTTTTCATTTGCATTTCCCTAATTACTAATGATGGTGAATATTTTTTTCATAGATTTCTTGGCCATTTGTATTTCTTCTTTGAGAAGTGTCTGTTTAATTCATTTGCACATTTACAAATTGGTCATTTTTGGTGCTTTATTTTTCTATATATTCTGGATATTAATCCTCTGTCAGAGAAGAGTTAACAAAGATTTTTCTACCTATCTGTTGGTTCTCTCTTTACATTCTTAATTATTTCCTTTCCTATGCAGAAGGTTTTTAATTTGATGCCATCTCATTTATTAACTCTTGGCATTATTTTCTGAGTTTTAGGGGTCCTATTGAGAGAGTTGTTGCCTATGCCCATATATTAGAGTGTTATGTTGTCTTGTAGAAGTTGTGGAGCTTCTGATGTCATTTCTAGGTCTTTGATATATTTTGAGTTGATTTTGTGCAGGGTGAGAAATAAGGTTCACCTTCTCTATATGGATAGTTTCATTCTTCTATATATGGATAACCAGTCGTCCCAGCACCATTTGTTAAAAAGGCTGTTTTTCCTCCAATGTATATCTTTGGCACTTTTGTTAATGATCATAGGTCTTTATCTGTGTGGATTTTTCTGTGTCTTCTGTTCTGTACTATTGGTCTATCTGTCTGTTATTAAGCCAATATCATGCAGTTTCTGTTATAATAGCTCTATAGTATAATTTGAAGCCAGGTATTTTGATGATGCCTCCAGTATTGCTTCTTCTTCTTCTTCTTCTTCTTCTTCTTCTTCTTCTTTTTTTGCCTCAGAATTGTTTTGTCTATTCTGGTTCTTTTATTTTTCCAAATGAATTTTAGCACTGTTTTTTCAGTTCTGTGAAGAATGTCATTCGAATTTTTATGGGGATCACATTGAATCTGCATATTGCTTTTGGCAGTATGGCCATTTTGCAAATATTAATTCCGCTTATACATGAGCATGGGAGGTCTTTCCATTTTCAAAGTTCTTCAATTTCTTTATTCAGTGTTTCATATTTTTCATTGAAGAGGTCTTTTACCTTCTTGGTTAGATTTATTCCTAGGTATTTTATTTTATTTCTCTTTTTTGTTTGAGGTTATTGTGAATGGGATTGTTTCCCTCATTTCTTTCTCAACAGGTTCATTGGTGGCATATAGGTAAGATATTGATTGTTGTATGTTGATTTTTAATCTGCTACTTTGCTGCATTTATTAACTAGCAGTCTTTTGGTGGAACTTTTTGAATCTTCTAAACATATGATCATATTATCTACAAACAGTGATAATTTGACTTCTTCCCTTCATATTTTTGTCTTTTATTTCCTTGCCTTGCTTAATTGCTTTGACTAGAATTTATAACACTATATTAAACAGGTGTGGTGAGAGTAGACTTTCTTGTCCCAGATTTTAAAGGAAATATTTTCAGTTTCTCACCATTTACTAAGAGTTTGACTTTGGGCTTTTTATATTTAGCCTTTATGATTTTGAGGTAGTTTCTTCAGTACTTTTTATCATGAATAGGTGCTGAATTTTGTCAAAGGCATTCTCTGCATCTCTTGAGATCTTCTTTGCATCTTTAAGGGACTTTTACCTTAACTCTAATAATGTGATGAATTACATTTATTGACTTGCATATGTCAAACCTTTATTGCATTCCAGATGCACCTCTTGACTTTTGACTGAAACAGGATGCCATTAGACATTTGAGTCCTCACTGCAATGGACGCGTTAGGTCATTTGGCTCATGCTGACCAGTTTTAATTGGAATGTGTTTTCACAGATTTTATGGTTAGGGGGAATTATTCTTATTTCCCAGAGTTCTGGGTTTTGGTCAGTGTAAAGATCACAAGAGTCTCGCCCTTCAGGGTAACTTCTGTTCTTACAGGCATTTCAGGGCCTGCATCTCTCCTGCAGATAGCAAGTAGTGTGTTGAGTAATGTGATATATCCTGCAGCATGAAGACAGGCAGGGCTGCAGATAAAATTATTTTCCAAAGTGAAAGCATGTGGGTCCAACAGGGTGGGCCAATTTTATGGAATTATTTCCATAATGTTCCCACAACTCATGTCTGTCTGTACGTTATCATTACTAAGGACAAGACAGGTGGAGAAATGGTCAAAGAAATGACTTTACATACATGGTAAAACAAATGATTTTTAGGAAATAAATGTGCCCTTAAGAGAATAGATGGGAGATTTGATAGGATTGTGACAATATCAGGTTAGTCGATTTCTTATCCTGGTGTCAATCTCCCCTCCATGGTGCCAGGGGATAATCTCCCTTGTTGTTTATGACTATTGAATTAATTAGCTCTGTTTTTAGGCAGATTTAGGTGGGGGCTGTTGGAAGAAAAACACTTCATCTTGAATCTATTGAGTTTCAGATGTGTTTAGCTCAAAATAATCCTTATGCCACACATTCTGGATCTCTTCAAGAAGCAGATATACAGTCAACAGTGACATCTTCCAATTATCAAAGTTCAGGATGGGTTGGGAGTGTGGTTTCCTGGAAGCCACCCTAGGGTGAGGATTGCAGTTGTCCTGATGTATGATTGATGTGAGTGAGAAAATGTTGAGTGGTACGAAGGAAAATTATAGGTAGAAAAGGTAGAAAACTGATTTTCCATCTGAAGAAAATAAATCCAAATTGTACTGTAAAACCACAACCTTATTACATCTAGTTAATTAAAGAGATATGGTACGATGTAAAGAACAATGTTACATTACACTGTTGTTTCAAATTGTTCAAATTGCCTTAAAGTTATAAGTCTTCCTCAGAGCTTCAAAATTCCACTAAATGCAAAGTAGCTTTATCCAATGGTACCTAAACCACACCCGCCAAAGAAAGAAAAGAAATGACTCAAGTGACTTCCCCATCCCATGTATAGTCTTCCTTCATAATTCATAGAGGATTGATTCTAGGATCCCTATGGATGCCTAAATCCATGTTTGCTTAAGTCCCTTGTTAAAAAAAAAAATGGTATCAGTGATACCTATGCACATCTAATTTATCTCTGGGTGATTTATAATACCAAATGCAATATAAAAGTTATATAAATATTTGTTATACTGTATTGTTTAACAACAAGGTAAATAACAAGGTGAATAACAACAAGGTAAAATATCTGTGTTCTGCACAGATGCATTTAAAAATATTTTCAATCTGTAGTTGATTAATCTACAGATGTAGAACCTGTGAGTACAGAGGATGGCTGGACCCTTTGATACTAATACTGCTTTCTGCTGCTCAGTGGTACATTCTGCACCCCAGTCCACACATAGGAGACCCTGCCTGGTTGAACTGCCTAAACTATGGCCAACAGTATTTTGAACTCTCATCTGGCAATTCTGTATTCTCAAGTATGTCTCCACACTCATCTATACAGAGGCTGGGGCTCTCTATAATACCCAGCCCATGTGTTCATGGGTGCGTCTTCCCGTGTGGGGGAAGATTCATTCTAGTTCCTGCCAAGGTGATAAAGCTGTCATCTTCCAGAAAAGAAGTGTTTATATTGTTAGATGATTTAGTCAGTCATGAGCAGGTGGGTAGGGGGAAGACATTAAAGGGTAATAATTTACAGGGAGGAAATCTGACATATGCATCACAGAGAGTCAATAGTTACAGGACTTGGGATAATAGATAACTTTATCAAAGCAGGTTAAAAACAAAAGAAACACTTACCAGGCAGCTTGAATACCAGCCTTGGAAGGAAGGGAGCTAAGCCATACATTCTCTGCTCCAGAGATATTCTAAATCAAATTGGTAGGAAAGCTTCACAGTTTCAAAAGTTCCATCTCCAACAGCTTTGGGAAAAGGAGAGCTTTTAGAAGTGGGAAGGGATGCAGTATGACAAAAGACATTTCACAGGTTTTAAACAGGGTTTTTTTTTTGGGGGGGGGGGATACCAGAGGTGGAACTCGGGGCACTGGACCACTGAGCCACATCCCCAGACTTATTTTGTGTTTTATTTGGAGACAGGGTCTCACTGAGTTGCTTAGCACATCACTTTTGCTGAGGCTGGCTCTGACCTCATGATCCTCCTGCCTCAGCCTCCCAAGCCGCTGGGATTACAGGCTTGTGCCACCGCACCTAGCTCAAACAGGTTTTCACTGCCAGGAATTTCACAGATTTTAACTCCTTCTAAGTGGCTGGGAGTCTTCCTTACCTTGTCAAAGGGAATGTAACTTCCTGGATTGAGCATCTGTGACTTCCAGTTTCATAGTGGGAGGACTTCCAAGTTCAGTCTTTAAAAATCCTTGACTCTCCAATGCCGATGCTGACCTCCCTGAGGTGACCCATTCTGTCTGCACTGATCTTCTGCCTTCTCCATCTTTCTAAGAAACTCTCGCTTGCTCCTATATGTGACTTCCTTGAAATTCTTCCTGCAGGGTCTCAGGATCTGTTGGATTGTAAATTCCTGGGGTTGCTCCAACTCCACAAGCCTCCTCTCCTACATCAGTAAGATTAAAGAAGGTGTACCTGCTAGACACAAAGGCTTAGGGCAAGCTCCGATACTTGCAGTGGTGGTGGTGAAGCTGCTGCCTATCTGCTCTTCCTTCAAGTTGTTCTTTTGTTTCATGTAAGGCTTTCCAGAGAAGATAAGGAACCACCCATAACTGCTGAATCACTCTAACTCACTCCTCAAGGTGACCCATAATAAACTTTGCTCATTATAATCTCATTATATAATGCTGAATCATCTGCCCAGGAGAGCTTTACCATCTGCTGTGTTTGAGCACATGATGCATTAAGAATGGTTTCCAACTGAGCATGCTTAGGAATATGCCCCCCTCTACACATGATGGTGATGTGAGAAACAAGCTCACCTGCCCAAACCCAAAGAAAGGACTGATCAGATGTTCCAGTGACCAGCACAGCCAGAGGGATTACAATCAGCACTTTAGTGCACAAGGTCCTCCCCTGGATCCTAATTGGTGGGTACTAAGGGTATGCAGTCTTCTAGGTTTTACTATCTCCTATGGTCATTTAAAGAAATACATTTTTAGTTGTCCCCACCTGCCTTTGTTTGCCTGTAACAGGAAAGTCTCTGTGGCATATACCTTTGTTGTTCAGGCCAGCCCTTCCCCCTCACCTCCTGCTTGTCAAGGGACAATGATTTTTTCACACTCCAGTGTTACCTGCTTGTGTACTCTGCTCTCCCCTCCAGCTGTTTTCCTTACATCCAAAATTTACATTTAAGGCTAAATAATCTATTCTGAAAATGGACCACCAGACTTTCTATTTCTCACAGTGAGTCTTTCTCATGTAAATATACATGAGTTTCCCCATGCATATTATTATTTGTTAGGGAAAATACTACTTTGGAAGTTATCCCTAATACTCTTCTTACTTGTACAAATAATAAAACTTCCTTGTAAAACCTCCTGGTTGTGTTCATTGGCTTTGCAGTCATCAGGGGGAAAAACCATTGTGTTTAGCTACAAAGGTAGGTGGGGCCAATACTGCAGAAGGCCATCAAAGAGTTGTGTGTGGGAAGATGAGGCTCTAGAGCTTATGGTGCTCAATGCACATCTGATTGGCTCCTCCTTGACACGTTGTCATATTGGTGTCACTATTGTTACTTTACAGAGGATGAAACTCAGTCTCAGAGAAGTCAGGCATTTTTCCCAATTCATTATCTATTGAGTTAATGGGGCTGGGGCCGCATTTATCCTGGTCTTGAGTAATAGTTGGAATGTTGATGATAAGTTAAGGAGAATATTCTAGGCAGAAAATCAAAGAATGTGTGCTACAGAATGTGTTCTATAAATTGTTCAAGGAATCATGAACAAATGAGAAAGAAGTTCAAGAAGCACCTGTTTGAGGGAGTTGGGTTTCAGCCAGGTGGAAGAAAATTTGGAAGGGGAGATGGCTAATTTTAAGTGTCAACTTGACAAGTTGAGGAATACCCAGAGAGTTGAAGTGTTATTTCTGGGTGTGTCTGTGAGGGTGTTTCTGGAAGAGACTGGGGCTTGCATCAGTGGAGCCAGTGAAGAAGAGCCTCCCTCACCTGAAGCAGGTGGGTGGCATCCAATGGGCCAAGAAGGCCCTGGATAGAAACCAAAGGAGGGAGTGTTGGCTTTGGAATCACAAAGTTCTGAGTTCAACAGCCAATTTCTAGTTGGCTGACCTTGAGTGAAATGGAGCAACCTCTGTTAACGTTATTCTCCTCATCATGTCAGTGGAAATTTCGGTATTTATAAGCATATTTTCTGAAAGTTAAATGCAATACCATATATAAGCAATCTAATAAGTACAGTTCCATTCTCCTTCATATATGAACCAAACTGACTAAGGAGGCTACTCTTAACATGTTGCCTCAGTTTGCCTGATTTGTATCTCCAAATTATATTCACAGTAGCTTAGCCATGTGTTTAAATTTCCCATTGTCAAAAATGTGAACATAAGTGGGATGAAAGGAAAAAGGAAGTCTTAATAGAAGAACTCTCTTCCCGTCTGTCCTTTGGAGTGAGTTATGGAAATATGTCTGGAAACTTTGAATGGGCACAGGTTGGATTCATCCCTGGAGAGTCTGGGGGCAGCCACTGGTCACTATGTAATCACAATGATAGCAGCATAAAAGATCAGTAAACATATATTTGCTGAAAGACATAGAAAACTTAACTACATCATTTGTATGCTAACTTTCAATCTTAATGGAGGTATCTTATTGTAGAACATATATTCCTGCTGATTTAGCTTATCTTGTTCAAAGCAACTGAGGTTTGGTATAGGTAGAAAGACCACCCCAAATTTCTAGGCATACAGGTGATGCCTGCATATGCCAAATACATATCAAATATGTATTTGATAGGAACACTCTTCTTTTGGTTGTAAATATCCACACTAAAAATTAATCCAAAGGGCAGAAATGACAGTGGAAATAGATGAATCTCCCCCTAGAAGACTGGTGCTGGTACATACAGGGTCTGGGTGTCAGCAAAAGGTCACCAGGCTATTGCCTGGCAGTAAACCCTAGCAGCTTTCCTACCACAAGCCATAGTAGGAAAGGATGAAGGTACACAAATATAGCTTGATTTTTTTTTCTCATACTTGGCCACCTGAGAAATACTGTTGTCTGTGATTTCTGTGTGGCATGCTAGTGTGACTTCATGGGAGAGTCAAGCATTCCTAACCTTCCCCTCAAATTAAAACATCTGTTCTGCTGTTATGTGAATGATCACATTGTGTTTAAAAATGCAATTTTAAGAACCCTGACCTGCTATTAAGGTTTGGATATGAGGTGTCCTCCAAAATTCTTGTGTTAATGCAGGAAAGTTTGAAGGTGAAATGATTGGATTGTGAAAGCTACAACCTAATCAGTCCATCCTAGTTTGAATGGGCTAGGTGGTGACTTTTGCAGGTGGGACAAGGCTGGAGGAGTTAGGTCCCTGGGGGAGGGTGGATGCACAGGGAGGGTTCATCTTCCTTGTGGCCCCTTCACCTTGCTCTCTCAGCTTCCCGATTACCATGAGATGAGCAACTTTCCTCCACTGCACCCTTCTGCATGATGTTCTGCCTCACCTTGTTCCCAGTCCAATAGACTCGGTCAACCAGGGACTAAACCTCTGAAACTGTAAGCCAAATAGACTTCTAAGTTCTTTTTGTTGGATACTTTGATCACAATGACAAAAACCTAACACAACTACACAGGGATCATTTTGCTTATTGACAGAACATGAGCAAAAAGTACGAATTAAATGAGAAAATTAATGTACTACACTCACCAGAGGTCCTGGTACATGGAAAGAACTAAATAAATGTTAGGACACTTTAAATCTATTCTCTTTATAGTTGCCAGAGTCTGAAATGCAAATTCTGGCCACCTCCCTCTTTCCTTTAATCATTTCTAAACCTCTTGGCAAGACCAATTAGTCCTTTTTAATATCACTTCTTCCTTCATCTCTGTGCTTTCTCTACAGCACTTTATATTGCATTTTAAGTTCCAGCAATATTTAAGAACTTTCATTAAACATACTAAATCACACACACACACACACACACACACACACACACACACACACACATATGCATATAAAAGCCAGGCTTGTTCTACCTTTTGTATCTTATCAAAACCATTGCATCTCCTCAGCTCCTCTCTGTCCTGAAGATGGCATTCCAAATGACTTGTTGAGCTTATAATCTTCTGTTTCTGTGGGAGAGCAGGAGCCTAACTTTGATAAGTGACAATTGGTAACCACGGAGGGATTATACAGAACAACCTCCCCTCTCATGTCCTCCAGTATTTTTATAGGTGCACATATTGATGGGATTTGTTGCTACATATTTACACATGCACACAGTCATATATTTATATTCCATGAAACATTTAGATACACACAGGCATTTAATTGACAGTTTAGCTTGGTAAGATTTGGAGGATATTTACTCAGAATAAAGGTGAGGAAACAAGTTTTCAAGAGAAAATCTTCCTCTCTCAAATGGTGATCAGAATGTAAAAAGAGATGCCAGAATTGGATGAAGGAGATTGAGAGACTGTGATTCTGTGCCTGTGGGGGGGTCATTTTCTCTGTGGGGGTGAGGGTGGTTTTTATTGCTAGAGAGCAGCTCCTGCTGGGACTGCTGCCAAGGCCATGGAACTGCCTGCAGGAAGCCCACACAGGCACTTCCACTCAATAGCACTGGCTGCTTCTTCCAGATTTGCTGTTGGTAGTAAAATGATGTGTGTGCGAGCATGCACACCTGCGAGTGTGTCTTTAAATGGTGCTATAATTTTTAAAAAGCTTGATTGAAAATTGGGAATGATCACATAAGTATTTTTCTATTCTTTATTTTTATTTTTATTTTTTGGCAGTTTTGAGGTAATAGGGTGGTGCTAACTAAGTTCTTCTCTGCTTCAGTGACTTCCTGTGCTCCTGGCACATGTTGTCAATACTGTTTTTGCAGATGTTCAATAATACATGAAAGAAGACAGTTACTGCATTTTGGTTTCATTTTTGTTGTTTTATAGAATTGTCAAACATGGATGGCAGCCATGTTCCTATTTTTCCCCTAAGGACTTTATCATAAGAGGCACTCCTGAATATCACTTTAGGTTTATGTTTTTAAAATGATACTAAAATTCAGTTTGCAGACAAAACCCATGCAAAGACATCTATCTGTACAGGTAATAAGTGTAAGGTAACACAGCACATGGCTGACCACTGTGTCTGTTTCTCCTACTGGGTTACACAGCTAAGCAGTACATGGAGGCAGGTTTGATGTCTGTGGTAGCTGTTTACCTTTAATGGTTTCACTGTCACAAACTAGCTAACTTGAACATTCAGCCTCACAAATGCATCCCATTAAGTCATAAGGTTTTGGAGGTTGTGGGAATTTCTGTAACTCCCTATCGTTTTATAGAGGAGAAACAGAGGTCAAGAACACAAAAAGAGCAGGAAATGAAATCAACACCCATAAATCAAGCATGTTCCTATACATCAGTGATGAGTCAACAGAATGAGAAATTAGGAAAACTACCCCATTCACAATAGCCTTATAAAATAAACTAAAACAATAAAATAAAATAAAATAAAATAATATAGTAAAGTAAAATAAAATACTTGGGAATCAATCTCACAAAAGAGGTGAAAGACCTCTACAATGAAAACTACAGAACACTGAAGAAAGAAATTAAAGAAGACCTTAGAAGATGGAAAGACCTCCTGTGCTCCTGGATAGGCAGAATTAAGATTGTCAAAATGGCTATACTACCAAAAGCTTATACAGATTCAATGCAATTCCAATTAAAATCCAAGTTATGTAACTCATAGAAGTAGAGAAATCAATCATGAAATTCATTTGGGAAAATAAGAGACCCAGAATAGCCAAAGCAACCCTTAGCAAGAAAAGTGAAGCAGGAGGCATAACAATACCAAACCTTAAACTGTACTATAGAGCTATATTAACAAAAACGGCATGGTATTGGCACCAAAACAGACATGTAGACCAATAGTACAAAATAGAAGACACAGAGACAAGCCCATACAAATACAGTTATCTCATGCTAGACAAAGGTGCCAAAAAGCATTAATTAAGCATTAATTAAGCATTAATCACTAGGATATATAAAGACCTTAAGAAAAAACTTACAAGAAAAAACTTAACACCAAAAAACCAAATAACCCTATCAATAAATGAGCTAAGGAACTGAGCAGACACTTCACAGAAGAAGAAATACCATCAATCAACAAATACATGAAAAAATGTTCAACATCTCTAGTAATTAGAGAAATGCAAATCAAAACTACTCTAAGAGTTCATCTCACTCCAGTCAGAATGGCGATAATCAAAAATAACGGCAACAATAAATGTTGGCAAGGTTGCGAGGGAAAAGGTGCACTTCTGCTTTGCTGGTGGACTGCAAATTGGTGCAAGTACTTGGAAAGCAGTATAGAGATTCCTCAAGAAACATGGAATGGAATCACCATTTGACCCAGTTATACCACTCCTTGGTTTATAACCAAAGGACTTAAAAACAACATACTACAGTGACACAACCAAACAACGTTTACAGCAGCTCAATTCACAATAACCAAACTATGGAACCAACCTAGATGCCCTTCAACAGATAAGTGGATAAAGAAAATGTGATATATATCTATACATATACATACATACATATGTATGTATATATATATGCATTATATATATACATATATATGTCTCAAAATAAAATAAAAAGGACTGGGAGTGCAGCTCAGTGGTAGAGCAATTCTGGGTTTAATCCTAAGTGCAAAGAAAGAAAGAAAGAAAGAAAGAAAGAAAGAAGAAAGAAAGAAAGGGAAGGAGGAAAAAAAAGGAACCAAAGGAAGGAAGGAAAGGAAAGAGAAGGAAAGAAAGAAAAAAAGAAAGAAAGAGAAAGATATTAATTCAAAGGTGGATGCAGAAATTTTTAAAATCATTTGTATATTTATTTTTAAAGATAAATAAAATCATATACATTTATGATATGTAACATAATATTTGACATAAGTATACACTCTGGAATGCTTAAATAAGTCAACTAGCAATGCATTACTTCACATTCTTTCTTGTGGTAAGGCCATATTCTCTTTAGTAATTATTAAATACCAAATATATTTTATTAATGATTGTCAACATGATGTGCAATAGATCCTTCAAACTTATTCCTCCTTCTAACTGGAATTCTGTATCTTTTAACCATCATCTCCTCAAAACACCCAGCTTCCCTAGTCCCTGGTAACCACCATTCCTCTCTCCACTTCTATGTGTTTGACTTTGACATATAATAAGATCATGTGATATTTGTCTTTCTGTCCTTAGTTATTTCACTTAATACAAAGTCTGCCATGTTCACCCACACTATCACGATCATCTGAATATTTCTGAGCTATTCCTAACCTTACTCTCCACTCCAAATGTTGTACATAGGAATGAACTGAAATATATAAAACATCTGATGTTTTAGACAGTGCAAGAACACCCTGTACAATCATATAGCATCTGTGGATGGATTGTCCCTGATGGCATTTGGACACTTGATAAACTGGAGAATAGTTAGTATAGCAACTGCCAGTGAGTGCCTGATGCCACCTCTGAGGTTTCACATGCCTGTCAGCAAGACAAAAAACCATGCCTGTGATTCATCATCCTTCCTTCCTACTTTCCTTCATGCTCTGACTCATTATCATTATGATGGCAGCTAAAATTTATTAAGTGTTTACTGTAAGTCAGATATTTAGAGATATTATATCAATTAATACTCAGCACAATTCTGCAGCTAAGCAAGGTATTCAAGAGAGTATATGGAAGAGCTGAGATTTATACTTGCATTGTGGGCCAGAGCGCTGTCTTAATGGTGATGTTATTCAGATGCTTCAAGACAAACTTTGAGCAAGGAAAGTAGTCTTAGTAGTGAGTACATCTGGGGAATTCATTATTAAATTTGTATGACTAAATTATATCATTCTGGGGATGTCTGAGAGAGGATCACACAGAATTGAAAATATTCCCATGAATTTCAGGTTAATATACTAATTTTAAAATCACAGTTGTTGCTGGGAACAGTGGCGCACACCTGTAGTCCCAGCAGCTCCAGAGATTGAGGCAGGAGGATCACGAATTCAAAGCTAGTTTTAGCAAAAGCAAGATGTTAAGCAACTCAGTGAACCCCTGTGTCTAAATAAAATACAAAATAAGGTTGGGGATATGGCTGAGTGGTCAAGCACCACTGAGTGGCCAAGTGCCCCTGAGTTCATTCCCTGTGGGCCTCCAAAAAGCATAGTAGTTTTCAATTACTAAACAGCCTAATAAAATTCATAATTTAAGTATATCATATAGTGAATTAGTGATCCTCCTGCCTCAGCCTCCCTAGCCACTGGGATTACAGGCATGTACCATTGTGCCTGGCTTAGAGTATATCTTTTAAAAGGACTAAATTATATTTATTACACTTAAATGATTAATTTTTTTAGTGGGACTTGACTGCCTGGAAGTCCTTTTTCAGCATTTCTACTCTGTAATCCCCTTCAGAAGAAGATGGGGTGAATGTTCCCCTGTTACCAGAGCTGCTTTGTCTTCCTCCAGTCCATCAGCTGCATTCCCTCTCTTGCCCATTGAAGTACTATGTATTTGCTTTCCCAGAGCAGCTCATCTCAGCATGTCCTTGAGTTTCAGTCCAGCTTCCATGCCATGTGAAAGGAAAATGAGACACAGATGAGCAACACAGAAACCAGGTGAGGCGATCCACATGTAGAAACATTTGTTAGTCAGGATCTGACAAAGGCCATCTCTTGGAGAAAAGCAAGAAAGGCAAGAATTTAACTCTAGGATATTTTATAGGGCGAGTTTGGATTTCTTGCGCAAGGTCCCATGAGCTGTTTGTGTAACAGCTTACAGTGGGCTGCTGGGACAAATAAGGAGAAGTTCCAGTAGGTTGGTTAAGAGGCAGGAAGGAGAAGTTATATTTTAGCTCCTGTTTTCTCTGTAAGTACCCTTCTAGGGCAGGAAAGGGAAACTTATTTTACAAAACGGTGGTAAGGATTTAAAAATGCTGCATAGATGCTAAGCCTTGAGCCTGATACTATATACCTCCTTGCTATCACTGTCCGTAAAATTCTTTTTTTTGCTCCCACCAGCAGCAGAGCCTCATCTACTTCACATCACCTGTTCTTAGAAGCCTTAAGATAGGCTAATTGTGTCCCCCCTCAATTCACATATTAAAGCTCTAATCCTGGTACTGGAGAATGTGGAATGTGGTCCTTCTGTAGATAGGGGTCATAAAGAAGTGGTTTAGTTAGAATGAGGTCTTTAGGATAAGCTCTAATCTAATATGACCCATGTCTTTATGAGAAGATGAAGTTAGAGCACCATGACGCAGTCAGAGGGTTGACTATGTGAGGACAAGAAGGTGTCCATCTGTAAGCCAAGGAGAGAGATCACAAGAGACACCAATTCTATAGACCCTTGACTTTAGACTTTCAGCCTACAGAACTTTCAATTGTTTAAGATCTCCAGGGATGTCCATGATATAATCCTTCCATTTAATCATGACCTTCCACTTTTTAGAATGCTTAAGCTTTCTGAAGGCAGGCAAAAGATGGGACAAATATGAAGTTCCAGTAGGTTGGTTAAGAGGCGGGAAGGGGAAGCACCAGACCTGAAAACAGTCATGCAGTGCCTTAGATCATGCATATATAGACTCTCTGTTATCTTTCAAGGTCAAGCCCTGCCATCTTGTGATGCCTTGTCTGATGGGTTAGTCACTTTAGGGTGCTGCCTTTTTGGGTCTTCAGTTGTATATTCTTTGAAGAACTCTGAAATCCATCAGATAGCTTGGTTTATTTATAAATTCCAATACTGGGCCAGATTCAAGATTGTTCCCATAAGAGTTCTGCAAACCAAGGAGGTGGCTGGGCTCCTGAATATTCCATGATGGCTACTAGTCTTGCAGAATGGATCGTGACATTCAGAGTTGTCATCCCAGGTTTTAGAACACTTCTAGAAGTCTGAGTTGTTAGGCTTATTTTTCATTTTAAATGTCTTATCGAGCTTTAAATGTCTTCTTACACCATTAATTTAAGCAAAAGCATACACTCTGTGCGTGGTTTGTGCATATTGTTTTTTGTATATTGTGATATTTTGATACCTCAAAAAATCTTTCTGAAGGGCAGAAACTGACCTTATGGGACTGTTTTTAGAGAGAAAGTGACTCAGCAAGGCAGATGTCTTTGATATGGAAATTAACCAGTCAGAGCCAGATCTCTTCTATCTGGTGTAGGCAGCCCAGTGGACAATATTCCTCTGCCTTCATCATTCCAGGGTTAGGTGCCAGGCAACTAAGGGCCACTCCTAGAGTTTAACACCTGTAGGATTTATTCAAACTAGATAATCCTAAATCATTCACTTTCCCTGGCTTGCATTTGCCATGGAAATCCCAATAAAGACTGGTGACTTAAAGTGTCCCCTCTTCTGCTTCCTGAACCCCTTGATATCTTTCTCACTTGGTCCTGTCTGACCTGCCAGGCCTCCTGCCTTTAGGACCTGTGAGTATAATAAGCTCTGTTTTTCTGAGCCTTTCCCATATCTTCTCTTCTGACCACAAGGGACTAACCATCTTATAGAAAACGATAAAACATCTGTCTCCCAGCCTGAGTCCATAACATGCAAATCCAACATTCCATCTGGGTCAGGGAGGAAATCAGGAGCCTGGTCAGAGATATTAATGAGTCCATGTCAACCTTGCTCCTGATTTGGCAGGAAAACGTCTACCCAACATCTATTGTTGATTTGTAAGTAGTGCTTCCTGCTGTCATTCCTGCTTTCTCCTCTCTCCTGTCCTATTAGTCCAGATGACCTTTCTGACATGGACATCTTCCCACATCTTTTAGTTCTTTCCTTTTCCCCTTCATTATTTTACCAAGCCTAGGATATTAATTCCATAAACGATGTCTGCTCTAATCCTCCCCAAATAATTACAAGCGTTATGAAATATCCTCTGGAGTTTAAGACAAGGTCAGGATGACACATATAAATTTTGGAGACATCAGAAGATACATACTTTTATAGCTGTATGTTTAAATGAAATAATTCACAGAGAATGCACAGATATAGGTGATTTGATGCCTAAATCATTTAATTGGGAGGGTTTCTCAAACAGAGAATGTATAATTAGGGAAAAAAATTAAGTAAAAATGAATATTTATGTTATGAGGCATTTAGAATAATAAATCAAATATTTAGAATCCACACAACTTACAATTTTCAAGATACTAAATAAAATACCACAAATATCATGATTTACAGAAAAAATTAATCACCTGATATAGCCCTATGGTAATTCCCTACATGTTTTGACTATGTAAGTTTTGATACAACTACCTATGACAATTTTATAATTTTTTCTATTAAAGAATAAAAATTCAATTTCTTATCTAACATGTAAGGAAATTTTTCTAAAAACTTTAAAATTTAGAAATGTTTCTTTTATTAATAATGTGAAGCAAATTTTCAGTGTTGTCTCCATATACAGGAAAATTTACTCAAATGATTTTTTTTTTATTTACTTATTGATTCATTGAACACAAATGGAGTACAGCTATTGTTTCAAGGGTTGTACACAAAGTAGAGTCACACCATCTGTGCTTTCTTGCATGTACACAGGGCAATGATATCTGTCACACACTCTGTTATTGATTTTACCCCCCACCCGTCCCCACCCCTCACTTCCCTCTATGCTAGCTATCCTTCCTCCATTCTTGCCACCTTTCCCCCCCGCATTATGCATCATCATTCATTTATCAGAGAGACCATTCGGCTTTTGGATTTTGGGGATTGGCCGATCTCACTTAGCATAACAGTTTCCAACATCATCCACTTACCTACAAATGTCATAATTTTATTCTTCTTTATGGCTGAGTAATATTCCATCGTGTATATATACCACAGTTTCTTTATCCATTCATCTACTGAAGGGCATCTAGGTTGATTCCATAATCTAGCTATTGTGAATTGAGCAGCTATGAACATTGATGTGGCTGCATCACTGAGGCAATCTGATTTTAAGTCCTTTGGGTATAAGCCAAGGAGTGGGATAGCAGGGTCAAATGGTGGATCCATTCCAAGTTTTCTAAGGAATCTCCACACTGCTTTCCAGAGTGGCTACACCAACTTGCACTCCCACCAGCAATGTATGAGTGTACCCTTTTCCCCACATCCTTGCCAACACCTGTTGTTGCCTGTGTTCTTGATAAAAGACATTCTAATTGGGGTAAGATGAAATCTTAAGGTGGTTTTGATTTGCATTTCTCTTATAACGAGTGATGTTGAACATTTTTTCATAAATCTGTTGATTGCTTGTAGATCTTCCTCTGTAAAGTGTCTGTTCATTTCCTTGGCCCATTTATTGATTGGGTTATTGGTGTTCGTGGTGTAAAGATTTTTGAGTACTTGGTAGATTCTGGAGATTAGTGCTCTGTCCGAAGTGTGTGTGGCAAAGATTTTCTCCCACTCTGAAGGCTCTCTCTTCACATTGCTGATTGTTTCCTTTGCTGAGAAGAAGCTTTTTAGTTTCACTCTATCCCAATCATTGATTCGTGCTTTTATTTCGCATTTCCCAGATAGTCTGACCATGCTGATTAGTGTGCCGCCATGTCATTGTCTTAGATGCCCCCCTTTTAATGTTCTTCAGGTGAGAGTAGCATTATTCATTGGTCTGGTATTTTTGATAATCTGGGGCCTGGCTTCCTTGATATATATTTTTCTTTATTAGAGCTCCATGGTTATACATAGCACTTGGATTCATCTTGATGAACTCATACATGCATGGAAATTGACTTCAGTTCATGATCCCCTCTTTCACTCCCTCTTTTCTGTCCCATCCTCTTTCCCCACCTCCCTTTCTCCATCCTCTACTCTACTAGGCTTCCTTCTGCTCGACTATTTGTATTCTCTTGGTTCTTTATGTAGTCTTATCCTTCCCTCCCCTTTTCCTTTATTTCACTCTTGCTTCTGCATATGAGAGAAAACATTACTCCTTTGGGTTTCTGAGTTTGACTAATTTCACTAGTATGATATTCTCTATTTTCATCCATTTTCCAGCAAATGCCAAAATTTCATTTTTTTAATGGCTGAGTAGAACTCCATGGTGTGTGTGTGTGTGTGTGTGTGTGTGTATAAAATTTATACATATATAAATAATTTCCTAATCCATTCATCTATTGACAGGCATCTGGGTTGATTCCATAATTGAGCTATTATGAATTGTGCTGCTATAAATATTGATG
>JAJEJO010002482.1:230046-261371 GCA_020662805.1 Glaucomys volans | reverse complement strand
CTTATGTAGACCTTGTATGTGTTTTATTAGATTTATACCTAAATATTATGTTCTTTCAGTTGCCAATATAAATGGTATTATGTTTTTAATTTCTAGTTCCACTCGTTCATTGCTGGCATATGAGAAAGCAATTGAATTTTATCCATTAACCTTGAATTCTGCAGTACTGTTATAATCACTTATTAGTTCAGAAGTTTTTGCAGATTCTTTTTGATTCTTTTTACATAGAAGATCATGTCATCTGCAAACAAAGACAGTTTCATTTCTTCCCTCCTTGTCTGTATAGCTTTATTTCTTTTTATTGTTTCAGGACTTTTATTGGCAGGACTTCTCATGTTATTTTCAAATCAAAATTAAATCCCAGATTTTACACTGTTAAAGATGCTCACATATTTCTTTATTATTTTCTCTTACCTATATTTCAATTGCTCTAATTAATGTCCTTATATAGTTTCCTCCTTAGTTAATTTTGCATAAAGTCTTTGGTTTCCGCATTTAGTTTCAAAGTTATTCCTTTTACTTTATCTTGTATTAGTTTATAGTATTGTGATTAATTTAACTCTTTGATGAGATCTGTACCTAATTTCCCAATAGTGTAACTTTATATCATCCAAGTTACCTCCTTTATATTTAAAATGCTGGTAGCAACATACAAGTTTGAAAATGTTCCTACTTTTGCCACAATATTCTGTGTTTATAGTAATAGTAATAATTGTTCATGTTTATTGACTATTTATAATGTGTTAAGTACTCTTAAATACCAAATACCAAATACTCTATTGTACTATATATGTGTTTTCTTATTTGATGCATAATGAAAATGTAAAACCTTGAGATTCACAGAATATGTATAATCAAAATAAACATGATGGAGATATTTGAAAACAATATTCCTCAATAAAATACCCTTAAAAGCACCAGAGAAGTAATAGAAATTATTATAAAAGTAGAGAGTTGAGTTCACAATACAGATTCAGAGAACTGTCATTTTCTTCTAAGGGCCAGGCTTACAGAATGAGTTACTTAACATGCTAAAACCTCAGAACTCTCACCTGTAAAACATGAATAATAATAGGATCTATGTAAGACTGTTTGAAGGATAAAATGCATGTAAGATGCCTAGTTCAGTCACTGGAACTCCCATTGCTAAGGCTTAGTAGTTCATAGTTGTTAGTCTTGTACTAGCACACCATAGGTTATCTACATAAAGGAACTTTGTACTTCAGTATATTTGACCCTTCTGATGACCCAGAAAAACTCATATTGTGCCACAGTTTCTCCTTCATTGAATGAATGGAGTTAAGTAGTTACATTATTTTAATTCCAAATGAGGAATACAGAATTCAAGAAAGACAATCATCTTTGTTTTCCCAGTTATATTTTCTTTATCTTTTTTCCAGTTTAGACAGCTTTCTTTAAGACATGTACCAAGAGGTATGTCTGATAAAGGTAGTTATTTTCAGGCTAAGATAAAGAAGTTAAACATTCATGGGAAATTAAAAATTCCAGAAAAAGAGTTTAAAAAATACTATAGGTGATCATTATGTTCACATGGAACTCTATTTATCTGCCTGACTTATTTGAAAAATGAATAATCCCTGAAGCAAAAGAAAAATGGTATAGAAATAAATTATTCACAGAGTTAAATGATGGAACACCAGGAATAACTCTGGGGAGCTATGAATCGAATGGTGATTCTGCAGGTCAAACAAGAATGAGGGGAGCAGAGTCCTGATCATCTACAGGCAGACACCTTTAAACATCTGAGTCTTTCAAGAAAGATTCAGAAAGGCAAGAACTTAGGAGTAGAACTACTCTGCTCTAACAAACTCTAAACTCCAGGCTCCCAAAAACATGCTAGTCACCAAGAAATTAACTGGCAGTCAAAATGAAACATTTTTCAAAAGAATACAACATATGCCGTTTTCCCCAAATCATAGCCTTCATGATAACAAGCACATAGTCAAAAATCACTAGACTTATGAAAATACAAAAAAATATAGGCTACATCCAGGAGATAAAACCAATCAATATAATATGTATCTTGGAATTGTCAGACAAGCATTTTAAAATAGAGGTTCTAAATGCAATCAATAATATTTTTTAGAAAGATACATTTAACATAGGTAGGGGATTCTCAACAAAGAAATAACTACAAAAAAGATTCAAATGAAAAGAGAAAATGTAATATGAAAAATTCCCTAAGTAGTCTTAACAGTAAAATACATGCTACAGAAAGAAATAATCAATAAGTTAGTAGTACAAAATACCTAAACTGAAGGATGCAGAGAAACAAGGGCTGACACTGTCTCAGATACTTGGAACATTGGTGATGCAACATACATTTAACTGATGCATGAGAGAAAAAGAAAAAAAAATTCGAGGCAGACAAAATGTTCAAAGAATTTTTTCCAAAACTTTCTAATTGTTTGCCCAATTTGATAAAAAGTACAAAACTACAAATCTAAGAAATCTCAGTGATATTTAAATATGATAAACACAAATAGATATACACACATTTGGAAAAAGCCTAAGGCATATCATAGGGAATCTGCTAAAACTGAAAAATGAGAGAAATTTCAAAGAAACACAAAGAAATAGGCTTATTCAATTAAAAATAAGGGTAAAAAATTCTGACTATTCTCAGGAACAATGCAAGCAAAGTACAATGAAATAATATTTTTCAAGTGCCAAAAGAGGAGAAAAAGCTCATCTAAGATTTCTTTATTTAGATAAAATGAAATTTAAAAAAGACATTTGCTGAGCAATAAAATATAATTTGCTGTCTGCAGATACATACTTCAAGGAATAATTAAAAATATTCTTCAAACCAAATGGAAATTATATCAGTAAGAACAATCCACAAAACCAAAGAAGAGTGCTATAAATGGTAAATAATAAATGGGCATTACAGAAAATAGGAAGAATATAGACCCATATTCAAATTTATCCTATTCCATTATATGAAACTGGACTAAAATTTAGGCTATTCATTGAGACGACAAAGATGTTCAGAGTGTATAAGAGAACATAATTCAACTATTTGCTGTTTTGTAGGATATATTGCTAATATAAAGATATAAATAAGTTAAACACAAAGGATGGTAAGAAATACACACTATAAGTAATGATCATAAGAAATATGGAGTGGTGTGTCATACAAAGTTGACTTCAAGATAAGAAGTACTATCAGAAATAAAGCCTATTTTAATGATTATAAGATAGTCCATTTATCAATTAGAAATAGTAAACCTAAATGTGTATATACTTAATAAAACGTCAAAAATAAAAAAATGACAACAGAAAAGGGAGAAATAAAAAACACCCTGAATATTTGCTTATATTTTTATAATTGCTTCAAGTCAGGAAAAGTAAGAATATAGAGTATAAAAAATATAGAGTATAAAAGATTTGATTAACACAATTAAAACAATTTGATATATTTGATGTTTTTAGAATACTACCAACATCAGAATATATCTTTTTTTCCTAAGAAGAAAGCAAATAAAAATAAGTTTAGACTAGGCAGAGATTTTGAAAAGACACAGGAAGTACAAACAAAAATAAGTTGAAGAATTGGGCTTTATTAAAACTTGGAAATTCATTAAAAGACACTGTTAAAATGATTAGGCAAACCACAGATTGGGAGAAAATTATGGGTGTGAATGCATGTACACACATGATATCACATATACTTATATGTAATATATACATATATAGCTGTGTATAGATACACATATATAATATATACATCCAGATATACTTATATACATATATCATAATATATTTACATTTATGCATATTATACTCAACATATACACAAGGAGTTACATTGATAATATATGAATAACTGCTCCAACCAAATAAAAAATACAATAAATGGAATAAAAAATTAAAGACACTTTAAAATAAAACTATACAAGTAGCCATTAAACCTATAGAAAAGTCTTCAATGCCATCAGTCATCAGGAAAATGCAAACTGAAACCATGAAAAGATGCCACTCTACATCTACCAGAATGAATAATACTGATATTGCCAACTACTGGTGAAGATGTATTTTAAGTATCCCCTATGACCTAGCAATTCCTTGCCTTGTTATTTACTCAAGAAAAATTAAACAGCACAAAACACTTGAAACAGATCTACACAAATATACTCTCATTGAATTTTTGACAAAAATGTAAAAGCAAATCAAAATAATGATTGAACAAATGGTGGTAGAGAGATTGGATATATATATGCAAAAAAAAAACCTCGACTTAAATCTCCTATCTTATATGAAAATTAGCTTTCAAGATGGATCATAGATTTAAATCTAAAATAAAAGTGTAAACCTTTTTGAAAATGAAAGTCACAGCAGAATATCATGAGGATCTAGGGGTAGGCAAAGATTTCTTAGATGACATCACAAGCATGATTAGTAAAATAGATTGGACTTTCTGTCAGATAAATCAGATTAATGTTGGTGTCAACTTGGCTAGACTGTAGTGATCACCTATTCTGTCAAAATGTATCTAAATGCGGCTTTGAAGGCATTTGGTAGATGTCATTAACGTAAATCAATGAACTCTGAATGAAGCAGATTACCCTCCATAATTGGGGATCGAGTTCATCTCATCAACTGAAAGCCTTAAGAGCAAAGATTGAGGTTTTTTGAACATGAAGAAATTCTGCCTTCAAATACAACACAAATGTCTTCAGCTCTTAGACTTTAGGCTGCAGTATCAACACTTAGTGAATCTCCATTTCTGTCAACTGGTCCTATGGATTTCAATCTTGCCAGATCCTATAATCGAGTAAATCTGTTCCTTAAAACCACTCCCCTCTAAATATATGCCATATCTAAATATACTTAGTTTTGTTTATTGCAAGAACCCTAACATAGAGTTCATTAAAACTGAACACCTTTGCTTTGTGCAAGACCCCATGAAGACAACATAAAGATACCCTGGCATTGTTTGCAAATCACATACTTGGAAAATAACTATTGAAAATAAAGGACTCTGAAAATTTAACAGTAAAAAAGGAATTAGAAAATGAGCAAAAGAATGAATAGATATTTTACCAAAGAAGATACAGAGATGCTAAACAAACACATGAAAAGATGATCACTATAATTTAGCTATCAGAAAAATATGAATAAAACACAAGAAGATATCACAAGAAGATTCACTGTAGACCAATTAAAATGACTAAAATGAAAATTATTGAGAACACCAAGGGTTGGCAAGGAAGTGAAGAAATGGTATCACGCATACATCACTGGTGGGAATGTTAAATGGTACAGTTATCTGAAAAAGTAGTTTGGCAGTTTCTTAGCCTTCAAATCTAATCATGCCAATACTATATGACTCAATGATTTCATTCACTGTGGAATTCAATGATATCCCAGAGAAATTAAAAACTTTACATTCACATAAAAACCTGTATATAAATATTTTAAGGAACTGGGGCATGGTGGAAGTTCCCTTTGAAAATAAAGACAAGGAGGCTGAGAGTGTTCATGGATTGTTCAGTCCCTCTGAACCCAAAATCTATGCCATTTCCATTATTCCACGTCATCTCTTAAACAACACAAAACTGAAGAAAAATGAGGGAAGTGATTTTGATGAAGTACCTCGGTGAAGTTATCTTGTGACTTAGTAATTTGAAAAATGAATTTTTCAATCAAATCCAAAGAAATATTGAATAGTGAATAATATTACAATTTTGTTCTTCGTACTTTAGATCTGGTTTTGAAATGAATTTTACCAATATTCGGGAGGGCTTCTTTTATGAAAAATACTTGCGTCTATCTAGTGGATCTCTAGTAAGCTCCTTTTAAGAATCCTCTGAAATTCACCTAATATTCAGACATTGTCTTGGGTTCAGGATTAGTGCTTGAGAAGATTAGAAATTCCCAGGCTCAAGGTTAGCACTTGAAAAGATTCTAGATATTCTTATGTTTTTATGGAGCAAAATCACACTGTGCATGGGTTCATCTCAAAGGTGAATGCTTCATGTGGCAGTTTGCTTCATTTCCTAATACAATTGAAAAGTCATTTGCTGACTGTAAACCAGTGGCAGGTGTGCTTTCGTGTTGACAGCTGGGGTTCTGACATGGATCACAGACAAGCTCTGCTGGCAGCACTAGAACATCTGGAGCATTTGGTCAGATTTCAAAAGCTAATTTGAGTGGACTGTCTTATTCCATTTCAGAAAATAAAAGGAGTTATGGACATCGGGACCATATTTGCATTGTGGTAGCTCAACAATTTCTTCAATTTCTTATTTATTAAATATGGAGGCAAAGGCAGCAAAGCATACCAACAATCGTATGTCTGGAAATATAGTCTGCAACCTGGTTAATTGCATTCCTTTGCTTTTATGATGATCTCCTTTGACTATTTTAACAGCAAATGATTGATAAAAACAAATTAAAATTTAATTCTGAATCATTCATTTATATCAGAGAAATCATGATAGTGGTTTATGTACAGAAGACATTTAACAATTATTGAATAAGAAAATAGTTTTCTTTTTAATTTCTAGAACAATATTCATTGTTACCAATATTGCACAAGACAGTGTCACTTAATATTCAGAAATATTCAGTGAGATTATAGCAAATGCCATCATCTCCATTTAACAGATGAGGATTCTTAGACAATTAAGACAGTTATCCAAAAACTATGACTGGGTGGTAGAAAAATGGATTTTTCCCAGGTTGGGATTCCAAAAATCTTGCTCTTTCTACTGTGTTTCTAAGTGACATTTTAGAGATTTAATTTGCTGAATTTATGAGGTTGGTAAAGAGTACACTTTTTTTAAACTACCAATTTAATCCAAATATGCCAGAACACATTGTGGACAATAAGGAAATTTCTACCACTTTGTTTATAGTATGAGCCATTTGCACTTGGGAATTGTTAGAAAAATGAGGCAGAGGGCCTTGATATATCTCAAAGTTTGGTCATTACATCTAGACTAAAAAGATAATGATCACAAATTTTTGTCATCTATCATTATTTAATTGCTGATTATGGGGCCTTTTGAGACTCAGGAAGGAAAGTAGAGGCTGCAGGTTCACACTTTCTGACAGTAGAGTTTATAAATGTCATTTTGCTTGCTACAGATTCCGGGGGTTTTAAGAGGATCTAGATTGTGTAGTTAACATGACACCTGAGGATTAATGTTGTTTTTGAACATTAGTTTTGGATGAGGTAGAAAAGTTAAATTCGAACTTCACCTTCTATTTCTCCATATTACAGTATTTCAAGGGATAAGCAGGCAAGAATCCAAAAATATTAATTGCAAACTCAATCACTGTGCTCGTGTGGGTGTATGAAATACGGGAAACACTACCAAGTAATTTATCTTCAATGTTGTGCCAATAAGTATGTGACTTCTTATGGTCCACACATCAGAGGACGTCCATTCAAATGAGATTTGAGCATTTTATGGATGAATGTGTGACTAATGGATGGAGACTAATATATTCTCTGGTCCCTACGTTATTGAGACCAGAGTATTTACTAGTGTACACTGTGACAAATGGTTCTATTTTAATTTTTTCCTCTGATCCTACTCATTCATTTTTAGGATTACACTGGTAATTGTTTGAAAAAGTTTTTTTGACATGATTTTGTGAGGGTAGCATGTCAAACTGATAGCATAGAGATGAATATCTTGAAAGCATTGCATTCTGGCACCACCCAAGAAGAAAAGAACAATTATACCCACCCTGGGACCTGAAAACACTGTTTGGTGTGTGGCACCTGAAAAATTACCCATGAAATGAACACTTGGGGTCTGATTCATTAGAATTCAGGTTTAGTGTCTTCAAATGAATAGGAATCTCTGCATAGATACTGGGAGGTAGAGATAAAAAGAATTGCAGATAAAATGACAATTCTTAACTATGCAGGAAACAGGGATTTGATGGAATTTGCTCCATAACATACAACATCTAGGGATGATCATAGGTCAAAATGGTCATAAATTCCAAGCCAGGGAAACTTAAGTATTCAATTACTTGATAAAATGAATTCTATCAGGAAAATATGGATTTTAATGTAATTTGCTTGCTTATAGCTCTATGTATCCTGTATTATACAAACTTTAACTTGATATCTACAATTTAGTCAAATTAGAACTGGAATTTTATCCTGCAAAGAGAATAAATACTCCAAATAGAAAATTTAGACTTGAATCTAAAATTACGTTTGGTTAAAAGACACAAGGACATGATGCTTCATATGTTAGGCTTGAAGGTATTATGACACTGCCAGAATGCATGTCTCATAAATATGTTGTGTTCACTGTAGAATATTTCTTATCTGGAATTGCTGATTTCTTATGCTTTGAGAAGAATGTCTAACATCCTATTTTCTTAGGGAAGATGCATGGCTGATTATTGTCTTTGTTTGCCTATGTGCACCTGCATGTTCTCCATACTCAGGAATCCAGTCATCTTTTGAGAAAAGTTATATATTACCAAGGTAACTATAGTGAGGGACTAAATTATTGGTTATAGAATTGGACAACTCTAAATATTATGGATTGGATATGGTTTGAATGTATCTCCCAAGATTTCATGTGTTAAAAAGATCTCAGTGTACGGAAGTAGGGAAGGGGTGAAATATTTAAGGTGGGGTAAGTGTCAGGTTAGGTTACTGAAGGCACTGCCCTCAGGAAAGAGTAAGGTAGTTCCTGTGCATATTGTGAAAGTGGGTTGTCACAGAGGAGCAAGATTGGTCCCTTCCCTTCTCACTGGCTGCCAGTCTTGCCATGTGATCCCTTCTGCACGTGCTTCCACTATGATGCCACCTGCCATGAGCCCCTTACCAGAGGCTGAATCAAAGAGGCCATAAAAACTTGGACTTTCAAACTCAAATACTATGAACCAAATAAGCATTTCTTTACAAAATACCCAGGGTCACGTGTTTTATATAGTAACAGAAAATAGACTGATACACTAAGTAACCCTTTATAGTGATGCTTTGAATTTGGCTTCATTGCATTATCATTCCATTAACTCTGCAGACCTGCCCATAAACACACACACACACACACACACACACACACACACACACACACAATTATACAATACCTCCTGTAATATCTACAACCTTACCTCAGTATTATTTTCCCTAACTGCATTCTTCCCTGGTTGCTTTCTATTTTAGAAACAGGGTAAGTTTAATACTTGTGGAGCTAATCTATCCAAAGAACTATGTTTGGCAATAGGAGATAAAATGTATCCTAATATCAGTCATGAGGTAATATTTCCTACTACATTGCATGGGGTAAGAATTTATTTGAATCTAATGGCCTTACAAGAGATAATGCAAATATTCAGAAAAGAATATACCTAATACAGAAAAATATACAAATAGAATTTGTTTTTGTTTTAAAAATTTATTGTCTGTTTTCTAAACTATTCCCATGTATGGCCTTGTATTGTACTTTTCATTGTCCATAGTGACCGTAAGTAGATTGTAAACTCTTGAAGGGTTTCAGTTGTAGGAGTACCTGAGGATACAGAGCTCAGGCATTTTCTCTTCCCTTAATTGGTCTGATCACGAGCCTAGCGAGAACATAATCGGGAGCTTGCATGGGGGTGTTAACAGCTATTGGCAATTTGTAATTGGTGAATGTCTGTTATACATGTTTGTTTGTTCCACATCAAACTGAGCCTGTGTCTTCAGAACTTGAGCTCCTGGTGTGGTGTTAGCTCCTGGCCGTTGCACTCATCCTCCTTACCCCCTCAGGCTGCCCCTGTTCCACTTTACAACATTCAGTTTACATTTTACACTTTGAATTTAATCTGATTCTTAGCCAGTGCTTTGCTACATTATAGATAATCAATAATTTTGAACATGTTATTGTTGTAGGGTCCCCCTGTAAGATAATGGGTAGCTTAAGGTACATTGCCTTTATTTCTTTGAGAGATGATATGATCCAAAACCCTCATTATTTAGGTGATCCTACTACTAAATTAAATCCAAGTTTCAAAATGTATTCCTGGCAAGAAATTGAGTTCTCCAGTTCATTCTGTTGATGAGAGAGTAAGGTTTCAGAGATTCTCAGTTTGTTGCAAGGCCCCTTATTTATCAGAAAAGAATAAAGGACCAGAACTCTGTATCGTAACCTCAGACAATATCTTCAGTTCTACAGAAATGGCAAAGACTTGATCTGAGATTTGTCTAGTGGTTCAATTTGTTAACTACTCTGTCACCTTAGGTAATTGACCTAGACTCTCCAGGCCTTAGTGCTTGAACCACAAAATGTTGATTGAGTGATTATTGTGAGCATAAAAGGCAATGTCCATACATGAAGGAAAATAGTAGATTCCCAGCACATAGTCTGGCACTCATTGCCATTCATTAAATGGTCATTACGTTTTCATCACACTATTTGGGGAGATGTGATAAGTTGACAAAGAACAAATGAGATTGTATTCTAGTTAAAATTTTTTTAAAAAAGAATACTCTTCTATTGTCAGAACTATGGTGTGAACTGTATATAAGAAAAGGCACATTAATTCAAGCCTTAACTGAAATAGAATATTCTGCTAATTTTGAAAGAGAGAGGCTACTTATTTACAGAGTGCCTGTACTGGCAAGACCTCTTTCCTTTCCCAAGTGATAGTATCCTTTTTTCTTGGCTTCAAAAACCCCAAAGACTTTTTGTACTCCTCCTACCCCTATATTTTGCTTTCTCACTTTATCTGTTGGTCCCTTATGTTCTCCCCCAAATCTGGAGCTTCTCCCCAAATGCTGGAGTCTTAAACATTTTCTCCATATCTGTTTACTTCAAGAATTTTCTTTTATCCTTTGACTTTAAATACCATCCCTATGCTAATCAACATCTGCATCTTTATCTTCTGCAATGACATCTTTTAAACTTGAGTTTTATAGATCACAATGCTTATGATACCTCACTTGGGGACTAAAACTTAAATTCAATGTGTCCATATTGATCTCCTGATCTTCTCTGTCACCCAGTTTTGCTTCAGTCACAATCTTCCTTCTTTGTTCTTGTAAAAGATCCTTCCATCCTCAAGTTGCTTAGTTTCCAATGTAAGTTGTCTTTATTTCATCTTTTTCTCACACCCATCCCATTTGTTGGAAATATATTGGCTAACCTTTCAGAATTTACCTAGAATCCAAATATTTCTCCAAGCCTCTCTGACACCATTTGGGTCTAAGGTGGCATCACCTCCTATACTATATGGAATACTATAGCACCCCTTAAAAGTTCATCCTACCTCAAGTCTTGCTCCCTATTTGCTGTGCTCAACACAGAGGATCTTATCTTTAAAATATTGCTTAAACACTGCACTAACTTCCCAATGCTCAGAGTTAAAGTCAAATTCTTCCCTAACATGCACACCTCCCTGCCCAATGGCACTGACCTCAGGTCTTATGGTTCTCCTCTTGCCTCTTTGATTCCAACATACTGACCTCTTTGTTAACCCTCAAAGTCCTTTGAGTTTTTTCTTTGAGGATTAGTTCCCTCTTCTCTATGATATCTCTATGGTTGAGACTTTTATCTCCTGTGAAAATCTGCCCAAATCTCTTCTTCCAGCAAAGTCAACTCTAAGCACCCTGATTAAAATTGTTACCTCTCACTCCATATCCCCCTACATGCAAATCTCTTGATTCCCCTCAACCTGTTCTACTTTTTGTCATTTTATATAAAAAATACATAACCTTCAAACATGCTTGGTCATCCACTAATTCTGTTACTATCTCTTTCCACACAAAAATCTCGGCCTCACTTGGGCAAAGATCATTACCTCTCTTGTTTATGATGTGTCTCAACCAGAAAGACAATGACCTGGAATGCAGTAGCTACTCACTAAATATTTATTATTGAATGAATAATTTGTAGTTATGAAGAAAACATTATTTTTTCAAGAGTGTATAAAATTTTAATTAATTACATGGCTTCTCTCCCATGCTATGAGAAATGTAGAACCAGTTTTTCAACTGGCTACTTCTCTTTGGTGGGCTGAAGACACATTAGTGAAAGTTGCAATGAGCAAATTTGTCCAGCAGATTTGAAATGTGACAGGGAATATGGTGTGGTGTGCTATGCAAATTTGCTGGCTTACTTCATTTTGGAATTTACAGATAAATTTTAAGAAGCTAGTATCAGAAACCTATATTTTGATGTCATCAATATCACTTTTAATAATTTTTTTTGTGTATGTGCTGGGGATTGAACCCAGGGCCTTATGCATCTGAGGCAAGCACTCTACCAACTGAGCTATATCCCAAGCCCCTTTTTAAAGAAATTAAAAAAAAAATTTTTCTTTGATGCATATGCCAAATATGGATTCCTCTGTCTCCCTGCCCTCATTTCATTCTGCATAGCAAGAAAAATATAATGTTGGTAGGTTCTGGGAATATTTAGAATAATGAAAAATCCATCAGTTCCAGAACACAGGAAGAGCCTACACAGAGCTAAAACATGGTACAAAAAATTGAGCTGCCCAGATTCAGTGGGTCTGGTTAGTTGTTGATGCCAGGTTCTTTTGCCAAGGACAAAACTTTATATTACACTAAAATCATTCCACAACCATATAAACAAAACCATAAATTTTACAGTAAGTAATATCCTATGCATCCAATCATAATCTATGAAAGGGATCACTGATATATTAATGTGCCCAAGTAATATTTTCCCCTTGTCTTTCTCATGATAAAGAACTAGAATTGACTCATACTGACAAACAACACACTTTATCTGAGCATTTAAACCTTGACTCCATTTAATCTTGTACAATATTTTTGCTTTCTCCTCCACATACTTTAGTCCAGTGGTTCTCAAACCACATGGGCCTGAGTCACTTGAAGTAATAAAGTCACATGGAAACTCGGGCTCCATTAAGTACGTAAGGACTTGGTTTGTTTCATGTTTACCAAGTATTCCAGGAGAGTCTAATTCCATGAATATTTGTGGGCCACACAATAGTATATTCATCTGGAGGTAGTCTTCTAAGAAGCAATAAATTGAGTAAATCTTAGCCACAGAGCTTACTAGAATCACCTATTGAACTTTTCACACCTTAGGCACCTGTGCCTATCTTTGGAGATTCTTATTCATCAACAATGAGTTAGAGGATGGAAATGTCCAAAAGAAAACCTGAGTGATTCTGATCAGAATTTCCAATGAAGAAACAGTGCCCAAATTCTTGGAGTACACTTCCTTCCAATTTTATTAGTCTGGAGGAACATTTCTTCCAGAATCATTTATGAATAAGATGGATCAGAGTCGCCCTGATGTGGAGGATGAGGATGAGAAATGAGGAAAGCTCTTGTCAAAAATTCAGAATTTCTGATTCCACCACAGAACAAATAAATTACAGTCTCTGGGAATGAGGTCCAAGAATCTACCTTTTTAATCAGCTTTCCTAGATGGTTCTCTTGCACCCCAAATTTTGAGAACCTCTAATTCAGAGTTCGATCTTCCTTTAAAATGTTTTTGAAGTCATTGAGCAGACTCTTTGGAATGGATATTGGAGTTTGTATTTCTATTTCTTAAAATCTTTCTGAGTACATTTTTAAAAGGAATCATATTTATGAACCTGTGTTTTAATATGCAAATATGTAATTCATGATTTCCCATCTCAATGAGTTTGTTTTGTTTTTTGGTTAACTCATGTCCACAGAACAACAGAACAATGGCTCTATTTGGATTTATTAGCACTTCTTAAAAATATCATGCAGTTTAATAGTTACGTTTTAATTTCCAACCTTTCTCCTCTTCCTCCAGAAATCCAAGCTCAGCAAAATAGAGATTAATATCTTCCACTTCTGTGATACAGGTAAGGCTAACCTATGATTGGGTACATAGAATTTGCTTTAAAAAATTTAGATGAATGATATATACTTTTCAAATTGCATGTATCTCAAGGTCTTCTGCTTCCTATTACCTATGTTAATCATATGTAGTCCCAAGTTTAATAAACACAGTTAATAAATATTTTATTAAAACTTGCTAGTAGTAAATAGTTTTGTAAAGTGGAAAAAATATCTAAATTGATAAATGTAAGATGAGTGTGTTTTTTTCTAATTTTGTTACTCCAGGTAAACAATTTTAATCTCACTGAACTCTTCCTTCATCTGTTTTGATTGGAAATCTTTCTGAACTGAAAAAAAAGGGCAGGTTCTTAAGTTAACAATGACAAAGATGATACAGAAACGGAGATAGTCCTTTGATGAGTGAAAATGTTTAAAATGGAAAGATTCTAGTGCTGTGAACTAAGTGATCTGCATGAGAGTCTGCATAAGAACTGGAAGAGAAGCATGGAAATGCTCATTTGAATTCTGCAGAGTCTGTACACAGGGATGATGATACATTTACGGAGGTCTCTTGTTTTCTCTGTTTTTATTTTTGTTTCTTTTCATTCTTAATGATGCCAAACTTTTTATTAGCATATGAACAATATTAGACATTTTAAGATATAAAAAGTAAAAAGAAAATGCTTCAATATTTACAATGTCAAAAATAAGGGGTAAGTATATTTTTATAATCACTTTTTACATTTTTCATAGCATATTCCCAGAAATATGATGTGCAATTTTTGATTTCTCATGCAATTATGGAAACAACCAAATGTCCTTGATGAAAAGAAAACAGAACATTAAACTTTGGCCCTGCTCCCTGGAATTTTGAAGACCTTATATGTTAGAGCTGTCAAGGATGGAACAAAGCTAAATAAGACAAATGAGCAAGATCAAATAACCCTCCCTAAACCCCTTACTTTATGTCATCTACCGTAGGGAATCCATAATTTCATTTTTCTGTTCTCTGATAGGCTGGATGTCAGATAGATTTATAAATATGCTATGATGGACAAAGGATGAATCATTTATTGGTAGCCTTCTCATTTGTGACAGCTGAAATGCTGTGTTGTTAGGGACCCCTTCCCCCTGACTTTTCTCCAATTATGTCATTTTGACCTTTTTTTTTGCTTTTGCTTTCTAGTATTTATCTATAACCCTCATACACTACTAATTGCATTTATAAATGGACCACACAAATCTAATTATTTTTATATTTTCAAGACTATTATTTTCTATTTATATGTATTTTTTAGTTCAGGAGAGGAAAATAATTTGTACAGGTTAATCTTTCAAAAATAGCAATATTTATGTGAGGATAAATTATAATAACAGAACCTTAAGGATTTTATTTTTGTTTAATGTACAATAAAGTTAAATTAATTACTCAAGAGCACAGCAATTAGCAATGGTGTTGTGGACAAAGCTTTATATCTCACAGATTATTTTCTACTCTCAACATCCATACTTTTTAATTAGAGAACTGAACCCATTAAAGAGCTTATAATGTTTTCCCTAGAGTATCAAAACAAACAAGGTGATTCTTCCTGTATTATTAGTTCTACATGATGATATATTAACATTATATTGTGCTAAACAAAACCTGTGTATTTTATGACATAGAATGTATCTTTACTATGGTTTTAAAGATTAAACATTATGAAATATAAAAGTGGCATGACTGAAAGACTTAAACACCAGAAATTTGAAGAAAGTTTACATTTGCGGTGGGCTCATTACTACTTATCCCTTAGATCATCCCTTATAGATCAAGTTCTTGATCAGAGAAACATTTGGGAATTTATAGAAAGTTTTGAGAAGCACTTCTCTAATCTATCTTATGTTCTTATTATGGAAAAAGAAAACAAAATGTTCCAAGTATTTGCTTGGTTCATGTATACTGACCCTAACAACATTCTGTTATCCAGGCACACTCTAGAAAACATACGATGAACATTGTCTTGTGCCATTTCAGAGTGAAGGCAAAGGCAGCAAGAATAGCATCTTTACTGAGGAAAAGTGGAAAGTGTGCAGAGAGGGGTCATCAAATAGGTTAAAAAAAAAAAATTCCAAGGGGATGGTTTTTAGTAGCCCAATGGGAAAATAATAGAGCACATCGGGTGACCTGAGGATTCATGAAATACTCCACAGAGGAATTGGCATTTCAGCTGAAACTTGAAGGAATGACGAAAGAGCAGTTCTATTTATGTCAGTCAAATGTGAGAGAGTAAGTCATGTTCAGGGGAGAGTTATAGGGAAGATGGCCTAGAGGAAGAGGGTGACTTGTGTTATGTGGGTGAAGGCAGGGGGCTAAGAACAAATTGCATCTTTACAGGTGGTTGTGGATGGGAAAAGCAGCATCATTGAGGGAGACACCAGATTTTTATTTTGTACATTTTAAAATCAGTCTCTTGTAAATGAAGAGTTATTAAAGAATTTTGAGAGGAAATATGAATGTAAACAACAGGAATTGCCTACTTAGTAGGCAATCGCCTATTTAATTTGATTTCAATATTCCTGGAGACTTTTCATTTCAAAGTAGACCCATGGGTTTTTTTTTTTATCATATCCTTGGGGAAAATAAAAATATTCATTCAGGAAGAATGTAGTACACCAAGGAAGCATAACAACACATACCCTTGATTGCTTGGCTCAGAGCCATTTCTACTGTTTGGCTTCTTAAGGCAACTTTGGTTTCTTTATTTAAACTCTCCATCCTTTTCTGTGCAGCCTTGAGCTTCCATTGCCTCAGTACATGTTTTTCAGATATAGAGGATAAGCATGATTGGTTTAAGCCACTGGCAATCTGTCCTTTTAGGCTGGAGTATATGATACATTTAGACAAAGAGATGTGAGTGATGAATATTTGCTGGTAGTAGACAGTTGGGTGTTATTCTCATAAAAGGCCATCTTAATTTTTAAAAGGCAAACATAGAAAACAAAGTCCCTTTTCTATCTACTGAGGAAGTGATATCTGAATATAAAACCTGAAACCATGGCAGACATCTCTCAACACCAAGAAAAGGTTGCCAAGGACGAACCTATGTCAGGAGACAGGGAACAAAGATGGACAGGTCCTCTGCGGTATCAGTGAGTCATCCATGAAATTCTGTTTGTATGCTAATAAACTTTCCTAGAGTCTAAGCAAGTTATTTCCCTGTTACTTATGATCAAAAGTACACTCAGTAATACAATTAGAATAAATTTAAAGCTTGAAAAGTCTCAAAATTCACAGTGCACATCCTTCTTCTTACATGTTTGAACAAATGGAGAACCTGAGAAAATGAATGATGTGTAAGGACACACGATTAAGTGCAAGCAGGATCAGGGTTCCTAAGTTTCACAAATATTCTGCCTACCCATCTTTAATAAATTATAGTCTTTTAAAAAGAGCCTTATCTTTTTTGAATAAAACCATCTTCCAGAGTATGTGGCATGTGATAAATAAATGTCCAGTCAACATAATTTTTCTGACGGCGAATATGAACCCTGTTTCCAGTTTTGTCCCAGCTAGTAGGGAGTTTTGACATTAAATATCCCATCATGACAAAGAGGAAATACATGCAACTTAAAACACAGTGAGGTAGCCTTCCATGGGTGTACAGCTTTAACGACATGCTTTGCTCCATGATCATGTATATGTTCTTTACCATTCTCAGATGCCATGTCCTTTAACTATGATTTCATGTAAAATGGCTATTTACTTCTTCACCCATATGGGTAGCTATATGAGACCTGTGGTATATAGCTCATAGAGAACTTCATAGGTTCTAACCTTTTAGAAGTCAGAGGATGACATTAGATCCTGCAAGCTCTCCAGAACTGCAAATTCCCTAAAGGACTGGTGAATTAACTGTTCTCAACACTAGCTCAGTGCCTACAGCATACAGATGCCCAGTGCATTTTTCTGAATTGGAGAACAGATGGACAGTAGAAAATGGATATCTATGACAAAGAATGGTAAAAAAAAAAAAAGAAAGAAAGAAAGAAAGAAAGAAAGAGAAAAAGAGGAAAAGACAAACACATTAGGTAAAGGTAATTAAGAAAAAGATCAATTTTCGAATTTTGTCAGGTAATGGACATGATGCCAAGTTTGAAGTAAATCTTTTTCTTTAATATTTACTCTCTGTATTCATCTTCATAAAATAAAAGTAATAGTAATAATACTACTAAACCATATATACCTATCTTAACTCTGGTTATGAGAGTTAATGCCCTAGTGATGTTTGAAATATATTAGCATAATGAAATGAAATCATTAATTAAAATGACACAATAATTTCCATAAGGCAGAAGGGAGAAATTGATAGTTGAAGGAAGAAACTGGTTTACAAAGTAAAGATCACTTTAAAAAATACATTTGAGTCTCAAATTCTAAAAAAGGCATTCACCAAAGATTGGTATCAAGTGATAACAGTGGCAGTTTATTAATAATCTGTCATGTAAAGCTGACATATTAGAAGCCAAATTCTGCTCAGATTTACAATGAAATCCCATCTATTTTATTGCTCCCAGAATTAAATATATTCTGTTGAAAGGCTTTAGTAAGCTTAAATGTGCTCTAAAAACACTTTTAGAAATACATTTACTGCATTTCCTAACACCTAACTATCAACAAGTCAAATCAACAAAAGTCTAATCTTGATTCTTCCAGATATCCATGGTATATCAAGCAGGGAGCAAGATAACATATGTATTTTTATACAAGTTGATAAGTTTGCCTTTAGACAAATGGAAAAGCCTTAGCAACTAAATTACTTGTTTCTGACATGTTAGAGGCAGAGGCAAAGCTAGATATAGTGTGGAAATAATATAGAGTAAGTATTAAAAGTTAAGCCTAGGGGATTCACAGGTGGATAATTTATTTAATCAGAATTTTGTGTGAACTATACAGATAGGGACAATCTATCCAAAGGTGTGAAGAGCTGATAATCCATATGTATTCAGAGCAAAGGATTTAGGTGAGGAATTTTATAGCAAGTAAACATCACTGAACCAGTATTTCAGAAATACCAGTTAAAAGTGACCACCACAAGTAGAATTTTGGCTAGGGATATAGCTCAGTGGTATTGTGCTTACCTAGAATACATGAGGCCCTGGGTTGGATCCCCAGTACTGTTAAAAAATTAATGCAAAGAAAGAGCAAGAAAGAAGTAGAACTCCCTCTTCTCTATATGTTGGAAAACTTGCATTATGTCTTCTTCAATCAATTAACATATACAGACCTGTGCTAACCTCAGACTTCCAAAAGCATGCTGAGCCCCTGAGAGTAGGGTTATATAAGATGAAATGTTTACTCAAGAGCGATGGAAAGATTTTAAGAGTTGACTGTAGAGATAAAGAATTGAGTGAAGTCCAGGGATATTGATTTATGACTTGTATGGTAATTAACAAAATGTGTAACACACTGTGCTATGGATGTGTTTCGTTAGAGTGCTAGTTTTTACTCATTGAATAATTAAAAAGTATACAGATTACTTAATCCCAGGCCATAATATCAGATTCATTTTTCCTTATTCTATGAGTAATGTCTTAAATGAGACTCAGAATTTTTTTTTAAATTTTCATAGTTAATATTTAAATGTTCTTGAAAAATATCACAATTGAATACTTTACATTTAAAATGACATTCACCAGGTAGCAAAATTTCAATACCTACTCACGAACAAGAGCACATGAAAAGAGGGAGAGGAAAAATGGAATCCAGGAGGTAAGAATACTATCCACAATAAAAAATTGCTAAGAATACTAGAGATGGACA
This sequence comes from Glaucomys volans, assembly GCA_020662805.1. Taxonomy (NCBI): domain Eukaryota; kingdom Metazoa; phylum Chordata; class Mammalia; order Rodentia; family Sciuridae; genus Glaucomys; species Glaucomys volans. The sequence continues at coordinate 241,773 of JAJEJO010002482.1, read as the reverse complement.
TATATGTATTGTGTGTGTGTGTGTGTGTGTGTGTGTGTGATGTGTTTGTTTTGCTCATTCCCTAGAAGAGCATTATGTTAAAAAATGCTTAGGAAATCAGTATCTTTCCAAGAAGAAATTTTAGAAATTCAGAAGACTGAAGGAAACTTAGTCACTGTAAGCCTCAGTTTCCCTATTTCTCAATTCAGATATTAGGAATGAAAATTTCTGAAGCTTCATAGTTCAAGGACAGATCATTTTAAGTGAATTTAAATATACCAAATTTGATTCATGATAACTGACTAAGTGGTTGAATTTCCTCACCAGGTAAAGTTTAGCCAAAATAAGAGTGGCTTTGTTATATAGATTGTCCCCAACTTACAATGGTGTGACACATGATGTTTTGGCTTTACAACAGTGCAAAAGTGATGCACATTCAGTACAAATAAGACCTGGAATTTTGACTTTCCTCTTTTCCCTAACAGCAGTCAGTGCGATTGATGCTAGCACATTAATCTCTTATTTTTGCCCCTTCTCCACATCACATTTTCCCCTTATTTTCTACCACTTTTCTTTATATATAAAAACATGCTCTGTTCTTCATTCCTTTCAAAAATAGTGTTCCACAAGGCATTCTAACAACGTGCATGTAGTCACCTTGGAATACTGCATGAAAACGTCAGTTCCTGTGCCTCACTCTAGATCTGGGGAACCAGGCACTCTGGATGGCTCAAGATCTGTTATATCCAAACTCCTCTGGGGGAGGCATAGTGCACACATTTGCAGACCACTTCTCTGAACCATTATGCTTACACAATGTTTTCAACAGTCCTGCATTCTGTGTTTTAGTGTCTCTTCTCCAAGAAAATCTTAATCATAACTGGCAGCCTGCCTTCTAAATTAGACCAAAGGAAGGCTCCAAGTGGGAAATGGAATTAATTTAACTTAGCAACTCAGCCTGGATTGGGATGAGGCAGGAGTGCATTATATAGGAGTCTACGGTTACCTGATTTTGACCCATATTTTGAATTTTTTTTTGTTTTTATTCTTTGTTGCTAGTGCTAAGAAATATCTTGACTTTTCACCTTTTTTAAAATCATAACTTTAGGAGAAAAAAGTATTGTTATATAGTACCAAAATTATAAAGAAAGAAGTCTGTGGTTAAGTCAATAAATTTGTTATCTGTTTTCTTAAAGGGAGAACACATGCTAAATGACAAAGCAACAATATGATGAATAATTTTTTATATATTTTTGAATCTGTAAAAGAGCTGCCTAAATATTTCTCCATATTTATGCTTTTATAAAGAAAAAATAAAACTATACAGAATTACTATAGCACATATTTGATATAAAACTGACTCATATCAAACACAGTTCAAATAAAGGGAATGAAATCACATATATAATATTTTGTCCAGGTGTATAAAGATAACTTTTTAATACTATTATACTGGAATCTTGGCTGGGTTTTCAGTTATATAATTATTCTCTCTAGGAAGTGCACAGAATTTGGATGAATGAGCGGAAAAACACTTTGTTGAGCAGTTTTGTAAAATCACTTTTGTTTCAGTTAAATTCACTGAGGTCAACTGGATGAAATGTTATTTCCTTTAATATACCAGTTTCTCATTCTCAGAAACAAAGTTAATTTTGATTTTGATTTTGATAAAGCAGATTAAAAACAGTCCTTAACAATAGAATAATTATTTTTTTCTTTCCAATGTAGTTTTAGCCAGCAACAATTATTAAACAGATCATTCCTAAATTAAAGAGGAAGCTCAGAAGCAGGCCATAAAAGGAGCCTTGACACTCTTATTATTCTGGTGTTGTGTCTGCCAAAATGCACCGGTCAATGTTAAGGATGTGACTTTTTCTTGGAAATGCTGTCCATCAGGTTCAAATGGCTAAACCTGCATCCTTCTGAAACTGGGCAGGCAATCACTCCCTATCTTTCTTTCATACCGTATCCCTACTGTATTATCAGATGATTTTGCTCCATATGCAATTTCTCCATTGAACTCTTTTAAATCAAGTTCCTTTTAAAATATGGAATATGTGTGTAGCTGAAAAGTGTCTTCGTGCTTCTTTTCTGATCTAACTGTACTGTTTTAAGTCCAAATCAGAAGACTTATCTGTCAGGAAATATAAAAAGAAAAGAACATCTAAGGGTCTTGAAATGAATTTCAAGTGTGTCTTTACCTTGTTTCAATTATTTCCTCCATTTGATATAGAAACACGTAGACAATATTTCCTTTAGGAATTCGTTGACTTTATAAATAGCATTCAAAGGATTATATACATTATTATTATTATCTAAGAGATAGCATACCATTGTAGATAATCTTTATAACATAGTTACAAAGGGAAACACAGAGTCACACATATTCATATCGTCAATATATAAATTTATCAAAATGCTCATTTTAAAAATAAACCTCGCCCAGCATGGTGGCACACTCCTGTAATCCCAGCATTTCTGGAGGCTGAGGCAGGAGGATTGCGAGTTCAAAGCTAGCCTCAGCAACATAGTGAGGCACTAAGCAACTCAGAGAGACCCTGTTTCTAAATAAAATATAAAAGTGGCTAGTGATATGGCAAAGTGCTTAAGTACTTAGACCCTTGGACCAAAAACAGTACCAAAAACAAAACAAAAACAAACAAAAAAACCTCAATATGCTGATATTGCTAAGATTTCAAAGACTTTCTCCTGGTTGAATGCACAGGTCTTTTCCATTATTATTCTATTATTATCATCATTATTATATTTGAGGCACTAGCTGCTATTACTATTCTACTTATTCACATGACTTCTAGTGCTATTGATTAACATATGTAGCCTTTGCCTTGTGCCAGGCATTGTACTAAATAAGTGCCTTAACATATTAAAACATGAATAATCACTTACAACCCACTGCAGTCCTACCTACCCCTGAGAAATGATTAACAAAGCAAAGAGTAGGACTGCCTCAGCCAAGCTCCAGAAGGAGGAAACAGCTGAACAGGGATTTTAATATAGGCACTCAAGTCTGAGAAGTCTTCTTTTCTCTTTGCTTCTCTGAATCTGTGCTTCTTTATTTCTTCTCCAGTTTCTAAGCTTTGTGGCTCTTCTTTCTATCCTGGGAGTTGTTGGTTTCAGATCCCTCACTCTAAGCGACACATTCCAAATGCACAGCTTCACTTGTATACACCAGGGTGTTGTTTCACCTGTCCCTTTGATTACAGCAGTACTCCTCAACAGAGATATTCTTACTCACTCATACACAGTTTTAAATTGCCTTGATGTGACTCAAATTATTTCGATACTTTACATACATATGTAAGCATACATATTTACATAAATCAGATCAGCAAGTATGTGTGGTCCATTCCAGTATCCCAGGTCTTAGAGCTCCGATTGCCATGCTTTTTCATTTGTTCCATTCTCTCAAAACACTGCCTTAAATGAGAACATGGGTTTTCCTTAGCTGATAAATATTGCTAATGTCTTATACATATAGGTTACATTATCAACTTTTAGGAAGCCTTCCTTACAAATTTATACTTTCTGTTCAATCAGCATCCTGTAAGAATACCCCACTGTCTTGGAATGCACAATGACAGCAATATTCCTGTATGATTCCTTTACTGCCTTCTGAGTTCCATTGGCTTTCTCTGGGATCCCAAGTAGTTATCAACCGCCAGCACTGTGCAAACAGTTCTCAAGAACTAAAAAACATCCAGGCTCTTCTTGATTATGAAAATCCCTCTAAAACCTGAATGTTATATAATAGGGAACATTTCTTTTAAAAAGTAAAAAAAGAGAGAGCCCCAAACTTAAAACGGTACTTGGGTCTATAGAATCCTGAGCAGTCATCCTCCATCACAGATTGGCTAGGCTGTCTTCTTTAGCAAGAAGATAAAAAGATAATAGATATTGTTTTGGTCAATATCTTGCTTTTGCCCTTGTAACAATTCTTCTATAAATTGCTATCAAAGTTTTCTCCTATGCCGAGCACGGTGGCGCACGCCTGTAATCCCAGGGACTCGGGAGGCTGAGGCAGGAGGATCAAGAGTTCAAAGCCAGCCTCAGCAATTTAGCGAGGCCCTAAGCAACTCAGTGAGACCCTGTCTCTAAATAAAATACAAAATAGGGCTGGGGATGTGGCTCAGTGGTCAAGTGCCCCTGGGTTCAATCCCTGGTTGCAAAAAAAAAAAGTTTTCTCCTATAATCTTTTTTGGTTTTTTGTACCAGGGATTGAACCTAGGTACAACCACTGAGCCTTTTGATTGAATGCTGAATAATATCCCCAGACCTTTTTATTTATTTTATTTGGAAACAAGGCCTTAATAAGTTGCTTAGAGCTTCCCTAATTGCCCAGGCTGGCTTTAACTTGCAATCCTCCTGCCTCAGCCTCCAGAGATGATGGGATTACAGGTATGCATCACTGCACCCGACTGTCCACTATTTTTTAAAGAAAATGAATTATACTCATGGCTAACTCTGTCTGGGAAAAAACAGATGCAATTTTGTCCATTCGCAGGATAAATCTAATTTTTTTTTTTATGGTATCAGTGGCATACTGTTAGGAATTTCAAGTATTTCAGCATTCAATCAAAAGGCTCTTCTTTTGTTTTTAATCAATAAATCATCATAAAATTCTAGAACTAAAGAAAGGTCTTAGCAATTGTTTCACCATCATATATATCTATATATGGCAAAACTCAGGCTAGTGAGGTTTGCTCCCAGATAGTCTATCCCCTTATCTCTCTTTGCTACCTATCAAGCTTCATATTCTTTCTGTAAGACCTAGCTCAAATGTCACACCTATGCCATAGGCATTTCTCATTAGCCTCTCCCATAACACCTACTCTAAGCCCATTTCATGGGATCTGTCCTCTGCTGCACTTTTCCTGGGAAATGAGCAAGTTTCTTTTCCTAGTTTTGGTTTTACTGGGAGCAACAGTCCCTCCTTCTCAAGGCACTATGAGGATTAAAAGATTGAATTGTGGTAAGGCTGACTTACAGTTTTTGTGATCAAATGTCTTTACCTTTCCTACCCAGAGTTCTCCAGTGTGAGCTCTTACTCAGCCTACAGCCAAGTGCCTGTACTGTCCCAGACACAGTTCACTTCCAGTGAGTGTCTATCGAATGAAAACATTAGGGAATTAGCATTCTCACTTGAGCGGTTCCTGGTGAAATCCTTTCTATGTGGATCCTTTAGAATAGGTACAGTATCTTTGAATTCCTTATGTGTCGAGCATCAACCAAAGTTATTTCCAAAAGTTTAAAATAAAATAATGAACAAGTCAGTACTTTGGTTAAGTGACCTTAGCAAAGTTGTTTTTACTTTACTTTAGAAGGGTATTTTTACTTTACGTTAGAAATTGGATACCAAGTTTAAGAAGTACATCCTTCTATGATTTCTCAAGAAGACAATAAAGTTCCTGTCAAATATGGAATTTTATCCTTAATTTTCTATTCAACTTTTGCCTGATGCAATGGTTTGACCTTAAAAATTTGCAGTCATATCTCTATTTCATGCATGGGCAAATGCTCTAGCAATAGTGTGCAAAACAGTTTTGCTTGGTAAGCCTTTGATGTAACATATTACTCATCACACTTGAAATTTACGTTAGAGAACAATTGACTTCTTCACTTGATTATGCTTTTAAGGAACTGAAAATTCAAAACTAAAATTAAAATATATGATTACTTCGAAGATTCTTCAATGATCAAATGTGTTTAAATACATGAGTAAATGTATATATGTTTTTCTGAAAAAATACATTTGTGAAATTTTTTAAAAAATTAATGTTCACAATGATAAACATTATTGTGCTATTTTAAGCAGACTCACTGTAAACTGAGTCACAGCAATGGTATCTCTGATAATATGTTTATATCCTGGTAGACATACAGATTCTGTAAACATAGAAAACTAACTTTATTAATAAAGGACTTGTTCAAAACTTTTACATCTACATAATTCAAACAAATGATGTCTCAAAAGATGTCTGTTTGAATGTAGGCACCTGTTTACTATAAACATGATCACTTAGAGAAGTATATTTTAGGACTTAACACTCCATTTCACAGACTTATTAAAATAAGTGACTACTCGACTACTGATTTTCATATAATATTTTCAGTGATTGGGTCTACCTTGGTTCAGTTCATTTCATAGATTTTTATAGCAGGGAAAAAAAGCTCATTTAAAAAAATTCTACACTTAAAAATGAAAACTAGCACCGTCCCCAAATGAAAGATGTCCAGAGAGCTTATAATTTTCCAGTGTTTCACAAATACTATTCAGTGGTGTTTTTAAAGTGGAGGTAGATAGTGGGAAGATGGATCCTAAATATGCTCTTTCAAATTTAGAGCATCTGTAATTTCTGTTATTCTTTCTATTTCACAAACATAACACACATTCCCTAATTTCTTGCTCCATATAAATATTCAAAATAGAAATAAAATTCAATCATTATTGAATTTATTCAAAGTTGTCATTTATTTGGGGATAATAACCAACTCTTTCTACTTCCTTACCTTTGCCTTACTAATCATATTGTTCCAGTTCTTTTTAAAGTGGTATCCTGCACACCCAGCAACACTGCTAGGGATCCAGCAGAATTTCTATGCCAAGTTCTTATTGATGCCATTATATTGTCTTAAAATAATTTACATATGGGCTAATATATGCATGAACTTATACTAAGTTATAGTGTAAGTTCAATTCAACTCAACTCAATTCAACTCTAAAATATATTCCTTTCTTTCAATAAAAATATATTCACCCCTTTGAATAAAGGGTACACTCATACATTGCTGGTGGGAGTGCAAGTTGGTGCAGCCACTCTGGAAAGTAGTGTGGAGATTCCTTAGAAAACTTGGAATGGATCCACCATTTGACCCTGCTATCCCACTCCTTGGCTTATACCCAAAGGGCTTAAAATCAGATTGCCTCAGTGATGCAGCCACATCAATGTTCATTGCTGCTCAATTCACAATAGCTAGATTATGGAATCAACCTAGATGCCCTTCAGTAGATGAATGGATAAAGAAACTGTGGTATATATACACAATGGAATATTACTCAGCCATAAAGAAGAATAAAATTATGACATTTGTAGGTAAATGGATGATGTTGGAAACTGTTATGCTAAGTGAGATCAGCCAATCCCCAAAATCCAAAAGCTGAATGGTCTCTCTGATAAATGAATGATGATGCATAATATGGGGGGGAAAGATGGCAAGAATGGAGGAAAGATAGCTAGCATAGAGGGAAGGGAGGGGTGGGGGCGGGTGGGGGGTAAAATTAATAACAGAGTGTGTGACAGATACAATTGCCCTGTGTACATGCATGAACGCACAGATGGTGTGACTCTACTTTGTGTACAACCAGTGAAACAATAGCTGTACTCCAGTTGTGTTCAATGAATCAATAAGTAAATAAAAAAAAAGAAAGGAAAATATGCATTACCTCTTTGAATAGCAAAATAAATGAAAAGACTTTCTTAAATTTAGTTCAAGATGAAGAGGGGTCATAATGACAATATCTCTCCTTGTAATTTAGCATATTGGAATAAAAGGCAACAATTGATATAAATACATATTCTGGAGTATTTTAAAGATAATATACTTGCATTTTGGGAATAACTTCATATCAAAACAAACTCACATAATATGTGGTCATAAAATGTGAACAATAGATTTTAAAGATGTATAATTATCCTATTTATTTGAATCTGAGATTTAATATTTAATCTGCATATAATTCATAGGCAAAAGTTCAAATATAGATTTTTTTTCTTTTCTTGGTTTTATCACACCATAATTCTTCTGCAACTGAAATATATTATGGTTATCATGGGTATAGTGAACTTCTTAAATGAGAAACCAATTAATATTCAAACTCTTTCATCAATTAATCATGGCTAAATACCATATGTTCATCTAGAGATTATTCAGATCTATACTAGATGATGGTCTTATGATTGCCTCTTCTTTTAGCAGGATATATTCTGCATAAACTACCTCATTCTACTTAGGGAAAGGATGGTTTGAATAGCATGGGAAACATTTCTAAGATCATTTTTCAGGTGAATTGTGTTGAAAATTGATCAGAATATGATACTACAGATGGATGTGAAGGATAACATATTTCTTCTATTAAATAAGTTTTTTAAAGACAGCAAGAAATTCACACTGCAAATGGAACTTTGTGGCAATCAGTTGTCCCACCACAGACAATCAGGTATGAGCAACAACACCTGTGATTTTGTGAAGGAAGGAGGATTTTATTTTACTGAAACCTCTTGGAAAATTGAAAAAAAAAGAGGAAAAATTCTGTTTTCATTTCTCCTCTATGAGATTTCCTCAAGTTGAGAGGTGCCATTTTCTTGAGGAAATAATTGCAATGACACAGTTTAGGGAGTTCTAATTTCCACTTAATGCAGTGAATTTTCATTCCCTTAGTTTCTTCTTTTGTTTACATTTGGTAATGGGGAGGTCACTTTGAGTTTGAAATTATTTACACATTGAAATTATTTACACATTGAATAATCTTTTCCAACTTTCCCACTTATTGAAATGTCTAATGTACTCCACAGCTTCTGCTACCCCTTTCCTTTCAGAGACTGACCCCAAATCACTACAGACTCATTCCAAAATCCTCAGAATGGTTGAAATCTGTGGAATTAAACATATACTTAATATCAGCCTTTCCACAGCATGCTGAGGTCCCACTAGATGCCACTCATCTTTGTGACTTCAGTTCATCTATATTTCTACAAATATCAGACCAGGAACATTATTTCCAACACAGCATTTGCCAGGTAATTTGGTGTAAGGATGAATTTTCTTTCTAAATCCTAATATGGTGTTTATCAGAAGAACTGCAGATCACACCCTTACTAGAAAGAAGCAAAGCAGCTGATTTTTGTTGTTTTAAATCCCAGATGGAATTATTCTCTGACTATAGCCTGCCTTCCAAACCCTTTTTGCCCAATGCAGTTATCAGTGTCCTTGCTCTGCAATGACATGTTCAAGCCTAGAAGTCATGCCTGTTGTTCTTTTCTCTCACCCTCTATATGCAATCAATTATCATGTCATTTGAGCTGTGCTTCTAAAATAGGTAGAAAATCCTTCTCATTGACTACATTCTGGACCAGGATAACAGGTCTCTTTTTTGGAAGTGTTCATCTACCTCCTCCCAAAGATCTTCCCACTACTAGTCTGACTCCCCACTAAATCATCCTCCACAGAGCACTACAAAAAACAATATTGCAGACTGTTGTTTAAAAGCATTCAATGATTTCCCTTGATATTCACAATAAAATTCAATATTTTTATTATGGTCTATGAGTTGCAGGAAAAGGAAAATAAGTTTTCCTTTTACCCTTTCTGAGTTCTTGGCAGGTTCACTTGTAACAAAGACAGATTGTTATGGTTTAGATGTGAGGTGTTTCCCAAAAAACTCATATGTGAGACAATGCCAGAAGGTTTAGAGGAGAGATGATTGGGTTTTGAGAGTCTTAACCCAATTAGTGAATTAATCCTCTGATGGGATTGAGTGGTATCTGAAGGTGGGTAGGGTGTGGCTGGAAGAAGTGGGTCCTTGGGGGCATGCCTTTGGGGTATATATTTTGTATGTGGTGAATGGAGTCTCTCTCTCTGCTGCCTGATCATCATGTGAGCTGTTTTCTTCCACTACTCTCTTCCACCATGATATTCAGCCTCACCATGAGCCCTGATAGAGCCAGCTGCCTATAGACTGAGACCTCAGAAACCATTAACTCCCAAATAAACTTTTCCTTTTTTACAGTTGTTCTTGTTAGATGTTTTAGTAACAGCAGTGAAAAAGCTGACTAGAACACATATCAACAAAAGAAAACCACACAAAAAAATTATTTAACATAAGTTTAACATGCTGTGGGAGCTTTCCTAAAGAAAGGAAGACCCAAGTAAATGATTAAATCTGAGTGTTTTATGTCAGATGAAGTGTACAGAGATGTGAAAGGACAAGGTCTGAGGTTGTCTAGTAAACTGGGGGAATTTTAGCACAGTCCCTTCTGTCAGTCCTCTGTCCTTTCATATTCAGAGACAAAGATGATAAAACCTCCCTCACGAAGGTTTTATGACACTTGAGGCAAAGGTCATGTGCTGTTTCTGAAACACTTCAGCTCATGTTATCAATGTGCTAAGGTCCCATATTTTGGTGCAGCATGTCCTGATGCCCATCAAAGCCTGATGCCCATCAAAGCCTCATCCCTCATCCCTCTCTCTTCTATACACAGTTCCTCAGCTACTCTAACGTTGTTTCACCTCCTTGAAGGTATGAGTTACCCTTTTTCTGAGAGCCTAGAAAATTCTTTACATTCCATCCCTCCTCATTCCCTCATGTGGTCAACTCTCCCTTTTAAAGTAAGAACTAAAATATCAACTCCTCAGAAAGGACTTTTCTTCCAAGTTTTCTAAGGAATCTCCACACTGCTTTCCAGAGTGGCTGCACCAACTTGCACTCCCACCAGCAATGTATGAGTGTACCCTTTTCCCCACATCCTCGCCAACACCTGTTGTTGCCTGTATTCTTAATAAAAGACATTCTAATTGGGGTAAGATGAAATCTTAAGGTGGTTTTGATTTGCATTTCTCTTATAACTAGGGATGTTGAACATTTTTTCATGAATCTGTTGATTGTTTGTAGATCTTCTTCTGTAAAGTGTCTGTTCATTTCTTTGGCCCATTTATTGATTGGGTTATTAATGTTCTTGGTGTAAAGATTTTTGAGTACTTTGTAGATTCTGGAGATGAGTGCTCTATCTGAAGTGTGTGTGGCAAAGATTTTCTCCCACTCTGAAGGCTCTCTCTTCACATTGCTGATTGTTTCCTTTGCTGAGAAAAAGCTTTTTAGTTTGACTCTTGTTGGAGAATGTTAAGTGAGATTAGCCAATCCCAAAAATCCAAAGGCCGAATGGTCTCCCTGATAAGTGAATGATGATGCACAATGTAGGGTGGAAGGGTGGCAAGAATGGAGGAAGGATAGATAGCATAGAGGGACGGGAGGGGAGGGGTCGGGGTGGGGGGGTAATAATAACAGAATGTGTGACAGACACCATTGCCCTGTGTACATGTATGAATGCACAGATGGTGTGACTCTACTTTGTGTACAATCAGAGAAACAATAGCTGTACTCCATTTGTGTTCAATGAATCAAAATTAAATAAATTTTTAAAAATAAAAAATAAAATAAAGGACTTTTCTTAAGTATTCTCCTGTCCAAGTTATCCTATATTTGAGAATGCTTTACTCCAAAATTTTGTCAAAATTGAGATCTATTTTGTGATGCATTTGTTTGATCATTTAAAATTTTTCTATTAGACTGTGGAATCCATAAAGTAAAACCTTATCTGTTTCACCATTGTAGTGTAAATTAGGCATTTTCTCAACACGTAGTAAATGCTTTCTAAGAAATATTTGTTACCAGAGGTGCAGGGTTGGAAAAAGCCTGTGTCTGAGAAAAGAAGTATTTAACTTAGCAAAATAAATCTAACATCTTTTCTTTAGTGTATATACAATTTTCCAGCTAGCAAAATACAGAAACCACCTGTTATTGCCAGATATTGTGGCAAGAACTTGAAGATAGTTCTGCTTTTTGAAAACAAAAAACAAAACGCTTGACTTAGATTAAGAATTTTAATATATAAACCCCAAAATTTCCTTATCAGATATTTTTTGCTATTATGAAGATTTGATACATAATCTTTA